>LJIJ01001260.1:0-50897 GCA_001718145.1 Orchesella cincta
ATTTTCTTAGAGTCTTGTTCGAATCAGGGACTTTTAAAGAATGTTCGAAGCTTGAAAAACTCACAGCGGCTTTTATCAATGTGGGAATCAGTTTGGTTTTGGTTCTGCATTAAAAACAAGTTCCCAAACATCAAAGAGTTGGAGTTGTATACAACGGCTAGAGTAACGAAAAAGAAAGAGCATTATGCCAAAGATGGATTTAAGGCGTTGCCGGAAATTAAGAAATAAGAAATTGGTGCTCAAGGCCGGCACATGGGAGAAAAATGTGAGAATAATTAGAAGAAAAATGATCATACTCGGTGAGAGCAAAAAAGTTATTCCAGTAAAAAATGAAGTTAAATGTGTTAAACTGTAAATGTCCACCATATTTTTGAAAATTATTAGTATGTTGTAATAAATTAATTCTGCTAAATGAACTCACAAACAATTAGGTATTTAAATTTATTTCATTGAAAGTTTTCCACGCATGAAATGTGCAAACCCGGAGTATCCCATGCATATCGTTTAGTATTGGAGAAAAATAAGCAGCTTCCACTTTCCACAGCTCAGAGCAAAAATAATATGCTCCTTCGTCTTTCTCATTGACAACTATCACCATGAACTTTTTGGTTCGGCTCCTTCGAGAGCTGAGGTGGCTCTCGTGACCTGCCGTGAAAAGCAGCTGAATACAAGCACCTCGGACGTTTGCAAGTAAACAAGAGTTTAGAACACTTTGTTATATTAAATTAAGATATTATAATGCAATATTAAACTGATGTTTTTCCGAAAGTCTAAAAGGTTTGCAGATATTCAATCGAAGTGAACTAACAGGTGAACTCGACTGTAAATTACCAGTAGACTTGAACAATTATACACTTCAAAGGGAATATACAAAATGCTCCTGCCAGAAGTATTTAAGTCATTTGTAGTTAATTTTGTAATGTTGACGATGAGCAAATTATTTAATTCCAGCAAGATTTCAAACTCGTGCATTGTTGGCAGATTGGGAAAATTTTATTGCTAACCTCCCCTGTGTGACCCTTTCTACGGCTATGAAACGCTTTCCGGATGATGGAGAGAGATTATCAGGTTGCAGCAATAATTGATAACCAATATTAATTTCAGGTGATGATCGTAGAAGAAAAATTATGGGACTGTTTTTTCTACGCAGAAATGGCACTAAAAGTATGCACAGGAATCCCGCAAAGAAAGATGTATGAGATTTGCACGGATTACACAAATATTTAAACCTCAGATTAGATTTTCCAGTAACGCGGATGATTGAGGGGTTTGTTCTACAAATATAATAAGTTGCTATATGTATGAGTACCCTAAAAAATCGGCTGAAACGCTTTCGTCTACCATTGAAAGCAAGGGAAGTAATCTGCTGGGCAAAAATAATTTTCAAGCGATCATCTATGAACTTTAGTAAACCAAACCTGAATATATACAT
This sequence comes from Orchesella cincta, assembly GCA_001718145.1. Lineage (NCBI taxonomy): Eukaryota > Metazoa > Arthropoda > Collembola > Entomobryomorpha > Orchesellidae > Orchesella > Orchesella cincta. The sequence goes on from LJIJ01001260.1 coordinate 1,433, forward strand.
ATATTATATTATATTAAATATCCCTTTGTTATGTTGTAAACAAAAAAAGTGTAAATATTAATATTTACAGAAAAAATCCGTCATTGCGAGAATTTTAATGATGTTTTTGTTATATTATAGGCTACATGTTGTTGCTACAATCGATTTCTTTTTAATTCTTTTTGGAAATTTTCAAACAATTAGCGGCTGCTTTAAACCTTTAACTGACAATATTTTTGTAACGCATCATGTTTCAAGTTTGCCAACCCCACCTGAGGGACTATTCTACATGGCATTGTAGAAAAGTGGCTAAATGCTGGTTGAAGTTGTGAAATGCATGATGAATGATGATATGATGATTAAGAATATTGTAGCAAAAAGACGAACGACAGAATACAAAAGATAATATTTTAATTCAAGCTGTATCATCTAGCTACAAATTACATTAAGTGTTTGTAAAATGTGTCGTCTTTCAAGAACACTGCAATGTGCTCTTAAACTTTAACAGCTTGTGTGAGAATGCTTTCAACCATTTTACAGGAAAACAAATTTAAACGTGTCTGAATTCAAAGTAAATAAGCTTAAGCAATTTAAGACATAAATAGTAGAGGGCCATTATTATCGAGCATATTAATCGTATTATTGATAGCACCAGTTGCATTCAAGGACCAGTAAAAGTACGGACCTCGATAAGCTTAAATTAATACTGCAGGATGAATGAAATTCATCGTAAATTCTCTACACGTTGGGAACAACCATGAGGATATTAAAAAAAATGTAGTGACCCAGTTCTAGTGTTACAAGCTGAAAGATTCCGATCAAATGAATCCAAACGCAGATCTTTTGAGTTGCACCCTATGCAAAATGTAACACATCGCTTTTAAAGCACTTTCGAAATTTGCACAATGTACTTCATGAAACAATCGGCCGGAAGTTTTACTCTCAAATCCGAAGCAGGAAGATGGAAACTAAAACGAAAATTTACAGTCAAAATCAATACACCAATACACCATTGGCAACTTTTATATGCTGTCGATCTGCCACACATTCTCACATTTTCTGGGTAATGAATGAATAAACTCCATAATTAGATTTTTTGGCGATCGCAACACCTTCAAATCCTGTTTTGGTTCACATTCCAATCATTTATCCAACAAAAGAGAATTTTTCATCGAAATTGAACAATTATAAGTACGGAATCAGATGTTGTCCCACAGATTATATACTGTACATCCATCCTACAATTCCAGAAAATACTGCGTGTAACAATAATGGAAACTTCAAGTACCGAACAGATATTTCCCCATCCTTGATAATAGTGATAAACTCACAGACTGCCGGAAATATTTTGGTTTCAGATGGAATCAACAAAAATTTTGATTCTAAAACTCGACGCTATTACCACGATTTAGGATGCCTGAGACGGAAAATGGGTGTTACACAAACCATTTCATTGAAATCCTTTCAAGATGCGTGGGAATCACTCTTGCTTGCCAATTATGAAGCGCGTTTGATATTGTCAAATTGAAAATTCAAAAAACGCTTTGTGACAAGCTGTTGAAGAGACGCTTTACCATATACAGATGAAATTTGGTATTGTTCCCCTTTATGATTGGCTAACATTAGTTGTATCAATGGAATGTTTCTGTGGTATAAAAACTTCCAGGGTTCTATTCCAAGAATTTAAGTACGCCACGTATTTGGCATCTAAACTGAGAGGCTCAATCAGTTTCGCAAACTTCCTCCGATTTCCTAGCAGTTGGAGTTTATCATGGCTATCAGCTACTGGTGGTTTATGCTGGATACCCGAAAATTACAAGAGGAAAGCGAATTATTTGTAAATGTGAGCGCACTTTTCCAGTCATTTTCTTTTATTCTTTGGATTCTCACACTATTCTCAACTCTACTAATTGCCCTTCAACTGTTTTTGTTGGGAAGCAGAAGTCCTGGCTTCTCAAGCTTATTCATACTTTTGGAGCAGGATGATTGCAAAGCTGGCCATCCTGCAGATCGAAAGTATACCAGGCTCTGTCTGATTACGATTCTATGGATTTTTGCATCCTACTTTCTCCGAAACTTTTATACATCGAACGTGTATTCTTTTCTAACTGCAGAACCTGAGCCAAATATCCCTTCAACTTTTGTAAAAGTATTGGTAACCCCAAACTACCAAATACTGGGACGAGATGAAGAGTTGTGGAAACTTTTGGGGCAAAGTGAAAATGAAGACAATGAAACAAAAACAAACGAAAAAGCATCAAAGAGAAAACTTGTAGCTAAAGCAAAAACCTTCGCGTTGGCATTTGAAGCATATAGGAACACATGGATTGATTTTGCAACCGAGCATATCATGCAACTCGCAGAAGGATGCAAGATAACGGTGCGTGGTTTCCCATTTTTTGAACATTTAAATCAAGTTCCAAAGCAGCAGCCTAGCTTGAAAAAATTTGCATATCTATACACACACCCTGTGGCATTTAGACCAATTGAAGAATCATATGAATTCTACCAAAATTCTCGACTGGATGAATACACTATTGCGAGTTTTTCAAGTAGACGAATTTTTCCTAATAATGAACGAATATTATTTTCTAAGTTAGAAGGGTATAAAGCTGTGTATGATCTTGGAAGCAAAATTGCAAACAGAATTTTTGGCGAATTGAAGCAGTCCGGGGTATTGACTCATTGGAAGAAAAGCTTTATGTTTGTGACAATTAGCAAACATCTCACTGAAATTCAAAACATGGCCAAATTTTCCAATATTACCTGGGATTTTGTAAGCCTCGCTGGGATGTTGGTTCCGGATGTGAGAGGACTGAAGGAGGGAATCGACTTCAAAATTGGTAAAAAGGAAAGATCCCAAATGGAGGCTTTAATTACAGTTTGGGTTTTACACATGGGGTTTTGCTATTTGTCCTTGCTTTTCTAGTCGAATATATTTATCAACATGTTAGATTACGATTTGAGTAGAGATTTTACTTGCTAAATATTTTTAGTGTCCAGTAAATTAAATGTATATTAATATTTAACGATGATGAAGATTAAATCGATCTGAAATGCATGATGTTTTTGTTCTGCACACGAGTGTTCGATTGGAATAAATTACTTTATGTGTAAGATGCACGCAAGCAATGAGCCTCAATATCAAGTTGTTTATCCATGCAGAAACATTGCAATGCAATACAGTTCATTGCAAAACATTTTTGGATGGTTTTTGTTGTTTTTGCACTAAATATGATTGTGACAGCGATGAACGGGTGTCGATTTTTTCTGTTCTCCGCTTCGGCACGTAAATCTATGAATGTGAACATGAAACTTTTAATTATGCGCATGCGCGCTTGTTGTTGAGATGTTAATGTTAAATATTTTCTGTTTCACCTTTTGTTGTACAATAATTTTTGTTTGTCAAGGTGGAATCATTTAACACTTTTATTATATTATTTCACAAAATAAGTTGTGTTGCTTAAAAACTAAGGTGCTTCCTAGTTTACAGTAATTTTTTTTCGGGTTTTCCTCATAGTGCAGGTGTTCCATTTGATGTAAAAACAACAATAAACTGGGGAAGATATTTAAAGCAATAATATTATGCAATTTTTTTTAGTTAGGACGAGCGAAAATGAAGGTTTTTTTCGTTGTATTCATATTTCCTTTACGGATTCCACATTAACAAGTGTTTTTAACGGGAACATGCCAGCTTTACCTTATTTTATTGCAACCGATGTAGGTCTGTTTAGCTAGAGAAGAATAAGATTGTAATGAATGTTCCGTAATGTATTTCATCGAAGTGTAATAATGTATTATGCAATCAACCCCTTATTCTATATCTAATCGGGGACCTCTTCATAACGTTTTACCGCAACCAATTAATACATAATATGTGTTATATTATATTTTTATCATGGTGAATATTCACAAAAAGAGTACCTATATAAACACATTCCATAACAAACGTTAAATAAGTTTTTGTTACATTCATTCAGAATTCACAAAACGCTTATATTTTTATAAACCTCATCTCTGATTATAATCATTATCTAATTTTAAATAAGCGAAATGGAATCTTCTTGATGCTCAATGATATTGTTGTTTGTAGCCCGAGTTTCCTTTCCAATTTTTCTCTTGTAATTTTCCACATCTTCAATAGTTTGGGGAATGGGCTTGTTCATAGTTTCCGGAAGGAAAAGGAGCACCCCAACACCAGCCAAGATTCCAGCAACACCAATAACTATATTGGGAAGCTTATCAGAAAATGCTTCCAACAAATAAAATTGTGGAATCAAGCTGGCTCCTACCCTCGCTGCCATAACGCAAAGACCGACAGCGGTATTTCGAACAACCGTTGGAAACAATTCGGCTGTGTATGCGTATGCAACGTTAAAAGTGACAGTGGCTGAGACCTTTGCAAGCATCGCAATTGAAGTGGAAATAATGTCTGAAACATAAGTTACAAAAAAGGTTACAGACGACAGACAGACGAGCATGTCATATGCATAATGTATCTAAGCTTACCACTTGGAAGGAAGGCAATAACAACACAAGTAATACCAGGCAACAGGACACTAACCCAGAGCATTGGTTTATAACCTGTTTTCGGCGTGAGCAGAATTGAAATCGGATAGCTTGGAAGTTCAGCGACACAAGTTATAATGAAAGTTAAAAATGGATTCCCAAACAGATTAACGCTACCGAAGGATAATCCATAATACAATAGCCCACCAGCAAACCACGTAAACATGATTATCAATGTCCGTTTTCGGAGTTCGGGTGTACGAACAATACTCAATATTCCAACAATATTTTCACGCTTTGATTTGAGCATAAGATTGATTTCAGTTAGGGTGCTTCTCCTTCTCAAGTTTCTGCTGGTACGTCGCAAAACTGGATTAAGAGTTAACGTAACTCCATTTACCTTTGCAGCCTTTTGGATAATTTTCACAGCCTTGTCATACTCCCCCTGACCCCATAGCCAAGGGATAGACTCATCAACCAGCCACCAATTGGCGAAAAGAAGGAGGGAAGAGCACACATAAATTAGGTGGAGTATTCTCGCATTTACTGGCATGAAATATGCAATTCCTGCAACAATAATTCCACCTATTGCACACGCAAATCCGATTGCAGATGCACAATAAGCTCGCCAAGAGGGACCCACAAGTTCCATAGCTTTGAAATAAATTTTAAAAATTACAAATAATCTTTATGATTTTAGTAATCCAATATTAACACTTACTCAAAGCAAGAGAAGGTGAATTTCCAGCCCCCGAACCAAAAAATCCGTAAAACAACATGAAGAAGGTCACAACATAAAAATTATCCAGGAAAACAGAGCCAAGTCCGCAGAAAAAGGAAAGGACTCCACTCCAAAAGAGAATCGGCTTGCGCCAAAAGTATCTGCCAATGCACCGCCTATAAAAGCTGCAACCATGGCTCCAAACAAGAAGACCGATTGAAGCAAAGCCCGCATCCATTCACGTTCGCATATCAAGTCCCATTCCATAACCCTGGAATATTCGTAATAATCTGAGGAGTAGATGTAGCCACCGTCCCCACATGGAACTGTTGTGTTGTCTTGGTTTGGAAATAATTTGAATTTGGAACACGATGTTAATTTTCCAGAAGTGGTTTTGGGAATGTAGGTCTCTATTGGGAATTCTGAAGAGCCGGGGTTGTCATCGATTTGGGGAATGTGGCAGCGATGCTCCATGACTGGGAAGACGAAGACGAATCCCATCATATGGATCGCACCAACAACCCACACAAGGCAATGCAAAAGGTGCTGGATAAGTTGGTATTTTCCAAATTCCCCTATGAGCAAAAGTTGCTGATTTATGAAACTTGTTTTTAATATTAAATCAAGCTAATCTCTGAAATTTACCCAATTGCTCAGTCAAATACTGTAGCTCTTGCTGACTACTCATATCCTCGGTTGGTGGTGGCAGGGTGTTTTCCTGGACAGCCGGGGAACTCATGACTGGAAGTGTTCAATTTGTGACACTGAATGAAGTCAAATTCATTGGGACAATTGTAAATTAACAGGAATTAACTATTCCACAAGCTGAATACCTGGTTGAAAACAAGCTGACGAAGTCTGCCAATAAAATTTTTATGAATTTGTTCATCAGCCTCCGTTACAGGTGTGAATTTATTTAGCGTGACAATTTATGGAAGTTTTGTGGGCATTGCATGAGTTCGTTGCGTGGTTTGAAGCTTCTACTGAACTCAAGCAGAAGGATGAAGCGTGATGAAGCGCTTTGAATTTACTCTTGTACTTGTATAACATGCGGAAAAATCTTTTATTACGAAATGGAAGTCAGTAGCTGGCAGAGCGTGTTGGTTTTATAGGTAAGCTGGTTATGAAGGACTTACGTACTTTGGTAATGAATTTTAATAGCAATAAACTTGGTGAGCAGTGTCATGCGTATGCTGTGATGTTGATGTTAAATATAACCTAGACTAAATTGCTGAAGATTTGGATGTGTGTTATAAGCAGAAAAAATTGAATTTTCGTATGTTAAACTTATTTGCGCATAATTTTGTGATCATGGCGTATCGTGATGTAATCACGTAACGATCAATCAGACTTTTATATATATACATGTCCAAAATGACTTTTTAAATGACGATTTACAATTGGTCGGTGAATATGGCAAAGGTGCTGGTCTTTATCTAACTATATACAACTTTTGATTTCATCATTCGCCTAAATGACGGAGTGATTATCTAACGTAGGTGGCCATTAGTCAATACATAAACTTAAACTGCCAACATTTTCAAAAGACATATCTCTTAGCTCTCCAGACATGACAACTTGGCGATTAGCAGAATATTGCTGTCCTGATGTCAATTACGTCATATTCATTAGTAATGAGATCATTACTAAATACTACTAAAATTTGATTTCATGAATATTAAAATCCTTACAAATGCATTTAAAACTTCACTGCCTTCATGTGATGGTTAGAAATTATTTGTAATATTAATCAAGTTCGTCATCGTTTGTTGAATCCCGATATTTATTTCGAAGCTGAATTTGTTTACATGTAAATGTTTATCATATGCTCATGTAACACGCTCTGTCAACATCGCATCCCAAAAATTATTGAAAATATTGAGAAGAAAAAGGTGGTTGTGTTACAAGATGGTTGCTGCAAAAGTATTAAAAAATATATCACATATATTTCATGATTACTTTGAGAGCTGTTTCATAGTTAAAACTGAAGAGAATGTTTAAATACGTCTGTCTCGAACGTTAATTTGTAATTTGGGCAGTGAGTAATACAGTCATTTTTCTATTTCACTTTCAGCCACGACCGAGGTCATCAAAGTCCAATTCAGTTGGCGGTTTGGGTTTATCCGCCCTGATAATATGGTACGCACAATTTTGTTGCAGATCAAAGCTTTAATTTTGTAGCAGGGAGCTGTGCTTGTAGAATTTCTGATGTAAAACCCAAAAACTAAAAAAACGGAATTAAATGTTGATAAAATTTCAGCTGCAATGGAATGATAACTTTAGGTGGGATTTGATTACAGTGCCATGATGAAATTCGTCCATTCACAGTTGGGTGTAGGTAGATTCAATACGAAAAAAACTTCATTCCAATCATTGTCGTCTTCTAAAACCACAAATGCCTTTTACCTGTGTTGTTTCATGGTAATCCAGAAACCTGGAATATATAATTTAACTAGTTATTTATTCAACTTGGTGGCATTTAAACGAACGAGGCTGAATTGGCTCGCTGAAGTGAAGTCTACAAGCTTATCATTCATGATGTTCTGGAAGGGTATGGGCATTCGATTAGATACACGTCACGGAGCTTAATTAAACAGTATCAATTTTATCTTGGAAAACAGTACTTACGTTTCATTAAAGGTTCTGTTCTTCGTTGTTAATTATAAACTTGTTTCAACATAAATAAAACATAAAATCTTCCAATACAAAAGTGTTTGTATCCCTGACTAACTAACATTGTAAAATCACGATTGAGGAGTGAGTAGGTATTTCATTCTCGCCGTGCCCCAAGTTTGTGCTGCACTTTGGAAGAAGAGGTGAGTAAGAAGCAACAATAACAAACTATATAACAGTCAAATACACTTTTCAAACAATTGTAACGAAGGCTTTTGTGTTGCATTATCCAGCAAAAGTTTGAAAATCAAAAACTGAAGAACCAAATCAACACGAAATCCTGCTGATGGGATAAACTAGGTATCCAAGTACCGAGCTAATTAATGCTTGAAGTCGAACTTTTTCATGTTCCTATATTTTATAACAAACCATGCAAGTTCAAGAAACCAGTGTTTTACTTCCAGGATCAGTAATAAAATAATATGAATATTGGGGCAACCCTGTACAATACCGATATTTATTTCTTATTTTGTCTTTGTTGACTAAGCAATCAACACTTTTATTCTTTAATTACTGGAATCAAGCCATTCCTTATTATTTGCTCTGCAATATAGGATGTTCACTGCAGCGGTTTTCCCAAGTAAATGTTATTTCTCGACGCACCACCACAGATAAACAGCAGTCGTGAATGGACTAGTCGGATAGTTCTCTTTTTATGATTTTTACGTCGGGGTTTCTAGACAAGTGTCCCTTCCATTTATGTATGAATATTTTCGAAGTAGCAATATGTATGTATGGTTGCACTGCACAGCAACATATCCCATCGGTATATCAAATTCCTGCATCAAGAATATTGTATAATATTACATACCTGTCAAAGTTAGAGACAAGCCATAATATTCTCTCAAAAGTACGTCTAGGAAATGCAAGATATATAAATTTTAGTGGCACTTAAATTTATGACGGCTACGATGAACAATGAGAAAATCGAAAAATGTATGGAGCATAACGACGGTTTTCATAAAGAACTAATCGATTTCCCTATCCCCGAAAGTAAAAACCTCCCCCTTTCATAAAAGCAGAAATAAAAACCTGAAAGTTGGTTTTACTCTCAATACAAAACCAAGTACGTTCACAAAAGGACCAGAAAAAACAACGTATTAATATTTTTGGGGGCATTGGCACTTTTGTTTTCATTTATAGAGAATTTCGTAGTCTTTCATTTGAGTCTTTCGACCTTCACTGCTTCAAACTCCATCCAATATGCCAGTGTTCCACCAATCAGTTATACTTATTAGACAATTAAAAACTGTCTTAAAAAACTTAACAATATCAATGGGAATTGAGTAAATCAGAATTAGCCGGAATGGGCGCTATTGGAGAGCTCGCAGAAATGGTTTGATTACAAATAAAGAACACGGAAAGAGTTTTGTATATCATAGTGTTTTGCCCAAGTACGAAGGAAGTGTGTGCCATCACACTAAACGAAGCTACCACGTTCTCATCTTTTGTACCCACCTTCATTCAACAAAACATGTGTGATAAAAAGCAAGACGGTTCAACCCTTGCTGGTTGCTGCAATTTTAAAGACAACATCGGCGTATGAAATGTATTAAATGATTTTGAACGGGGAATCAAGCTCTCATCAGTGCCTTTTTAGACTTCGCTTTGCAATCCACTTCCAGCCTTCTTGTTACAATATATATAGTTTTTACAAAAATTATTAGAAATTGTTTTGGGGATATGCTGAAAAATCTATCATCATTGAAACATACGGTGCCACTGGTTTTATATGGTTGTGTTCAACGTTCTCTTACCAGTATTAGTTACTCAGATCCACCCAACATGTCCTTGCAGGCACGTGTGCAATGGTTTTATAGCTTCCTACTCAAGAAAAAAAACTTATTGGTAACCAGCTACATAATAAACGAACATAAGCTTTCATATCCAAAGGAACGGTGTTAGGTAAGACAGCTACACAAATTTTCTTGGCATCTGCCGTCATCTGTAAAATCTATTTTTCCTCAACCCATCCACAAATCCTCTCTACTTTTTACGACCATCCAGGTGATATTGCAGCAAATATACAGAACAAATAGCTAAAATTGAAAGCACCAGTTTGGTATAGATATATATAGCTGTAACTTCTAATTGCATTCAAAAATCTCAATTTGTCATTTTGTCGCTCACAAACAAACGTCATAACAAAGCACCTGCAAGCGTACAACATTTTGTACACCAATTCAATTATCCTTTAAGTAGGGATGGCTGAGATATGGGCTGATATTATAAATAATAAATTTCATTTAAATAGCGCTCTATAATAATAATATATTCTCTACTCGTTGACTCTTTGTTCTAGTAAAGGATGAAGGATGTTTTTGTAGATTTTCAATATGCATCTAACAGAAACCTGGATTGGAAACAAATGAATAAATTTAACAAAATAATTCAAAAAAGGTGCTAAAATTTCTCAAACAATAATACACTACTATCATCTACATTTATTATTTGGACACAAAAATCAAACTACATTTGATAAGGTTACATGACATCACAAAATATGTATAGATTGCTACAATTATTACTCTCAATGAACTATGAACTCTGCATAAAGTAAAACCGGTTGAGTTTTAGGCACTTAGTTCGAAGATTGTAATGTTGATTTTTGACCGTCCTGTGCACATATAATGTGGTACCCCACTACAGTCGCTCCATACTATAAAGAGGCAAACAATTGCTTTTATTTTTAACCACGCAGTGAATGATACTTCTCTCAACCTCATAACAGTAAATTTGTCAGCTTACCGAAAGTATGAACGCAAATGTGATTGTTGTGATTCCACCAAGGTCGATTCCGATTTTGTCTCTCATCAATTTCAGACGGTTTAACCTGGTGCACTTGAAATTTCTTGGGTCATTTGAATCGAGCAACCAAATGTCTATACACCCCAGCTAAAACATAAAGAAATAAAAACATGAGAAATTTGCTTCTGCGGGCTCATGTTGTAAGAGAAAAACGTGTTATTAACAAATTAATGATCACTGGATAACAGAATATATTACTATAAGGGAAAACGTATCATAAAGAAACTCATAATTGGTTGGCATAATTATACAATATTTCTTGGTTTGCAGTTGCTAAACCTATTCAGTTTCATGTACAATGGCGTTAACAGCTTTCCAGAATAAAAATACTTCGAGTGGCGGAATTGATTCATGAAATGAGGGAAATTTCTCTGTAATTGTTCGTTAGGATTTCCATGATCCTAACTGAACCCTAATGTAAAGACAGCCACTAAAAATATATAAATGCAGTGTTTTCACAGACTTCCAACCAAACTGATATTTTTCCGTAATGCTAAAATTTTAACGTGGTGGGGTTACGAGCATATTATCCTTGTACATTTATTTATCTATCATGCGAAAATTTTAATATTACAGGGAAATGTCAGTTCAGCTGGAAGTCTATAAAGAACAGATATGTGCAGATACTGAGAATTTTTCTTGGGACATTGATACGTAAACTCAAAAATCAATTGTTGAATTTTGGAATTGCAAACAATGTATGATGTCATTTGTTGTAAATTTAAAAAACCATAGAGGGAATCAAAATTTTGAACTCAAAAATAAACTTGGATACAGTAATGAAAGTTTACACACAAATCCGAATTCCATGAGTGTATTTTGCAGTGGAACTATTTTTAGTATCAAAATCAGATATTACCACGAACCATTTTGAGATTATTTGTTTAAAATTGTAATAAGCTAATGTTTTGTGATAGGGTGATGTTTTGTGTTCAGAGCAAGTAAAATTTAGATTGTCATTTGCATTCAACCGAGAACAGGGGATATACATTTAACCTACATGACATGCAAGAAACCTGACGAATATAATGAGATCCTATAATACGCTCTGATTTTTTAAAAACCTGTTTATATTGTATTTACATTTACAACGAGGCGTCGTAACGGATTTTTGGTTGGGGAGACATTTACATGAAAATCGTGAAAGTTTTTCAAAAAAATATTTTCCCTGTAATGTATTTTTTATGGGATTTTCAAATTCTAGAGGGGACATTGTCTCCCTGTTGTGAATCCCCTGATGTACAAGTATTTAGAAGAACATAAAAATGCTATTAGAAAGGGATATTTGTTGTTTTTACAAAACGACATTTAGTATAAATATAAAAAGGCTTATATGTACATTTACCTGCTTTTTTATATCTGCCGCCACCATGATATTTGCAATGAAACAAATGTAAAAGATTGTCAAGTCAATCCGGACAAGAAAAAATTGTGTCGTCATCGCCTCGGTGAGATTTACGGCATAGAAAACTATGCCTTCTGCCAAAGACCACAAAACATGGCACCCCAAGGCGTCATTCAATGCTTTGGAGAGTTTTATAAGTTCTGAAAGACGACTTGAAACGTTGTCGTAAGTTATATTTTGGCAGTTCCCTTTCTTAATAGATTCAGCAAACGAAGAAACTGGAACCCATAGTGTAATGGTTGCAGTAAGAAAGATTAGCTCACTATAGATTGCAAACCCATATCTAAATCAAGACAAATAAATCATCGACATTAAACTACTTGCTATTTTACATGCTTTAAGAACATTGATTCTTTGCATAATCATACCGACAAATCAACCCTATAGTTAGGGCGCAACGAATTACGACGTCATCAAAATTCCAGCTAATGGGGCTGGGTTCTAAGAACTGAAAGAAATCTGTTCCTGATCTGTCTAGTAAGAATGCGTACCGTCCATATCTGGTCAGTTGACTGTTCCAGAGAGCCATTGAGTAGTTAGCTTTTCTGTTGACAAACCCTTTACCGACTACTACACTCGTTACTATTTGGATTGTAGCTACTGCAAACACAGCGAAAATTATTGGCCTCCATAGAAACTAAGACGAAATTAAAGTTTCAGATTAAATATTTAAACATGAACTTGTATACTTGAATCAATGCGGATTGATGGGTAAGAATAAGAATAAGATCTACCTTGGATTTAATGGTATTGAAATGTGGTGTTTCGCGAATCACCTCAAAAACCTTGCTATAACGTGACTTTTTCCACCAACTGTTCAACATGACCACAAGCTTGTAGATCAGATTAGTGAACACTCTAGACACTTGAAAAGAGTTAATTGAGGCTGCCTGTGATTGGACGCCAAACTCCAGCATGTACCTTATTTCAGTAATAAGTACCACAACGCACAGGAAGTGCATTAGTCCGACTAGTACCTACGTCAGAAAAAAGATACCATTTAATTTGATACATATTACAAATGTTGACGACAGTAATATTAAATATACGTTATAAAAGGCTTGGAATATAAACGGTATTCAAGATTCAGGTTTATTTGTTATTGATTTGACACATGAATTGATCACAGCTCATTGTTTGGCAGATTCAGAGGGACTCCAACCAACAAAAGTATAAAAATAAAACCTTAGGATATCATATTTAAACAAAGCCTGTAAAGCAGATATAGATTCGCGCCGTTCTTGGTTTATTCCTGCCCTTAAATGATTATTATTCGATTTTGCGTAACCAATATGTCAATATATCACAAGGAACTGACGATGAGACGCGGGGTTAAAAAAGGGAGAAAACATGCTTAATTCCGGTTCATTTGTGATCTCAAAATGCGTCTCACATCATATTAAATGACGATTCAAGCGCATAAAAAGTAAAAGCAACTGTTCTAATATTTCATGCATAATATTCGTTGGTTTAAATAATATTTAAACCAAACGAAATTTTCCAAGAGTATAGAAAATATCGCATTAAATGTATGCCAATATCTTGTACTAAATCATAAAACTGTATATCTCGTAAAGGGCAACTTAATAATAAGCCTAGAAGTTTGGGCAAACTGCTTAAAAATGCTCTCGTACATTAACGTTTACTTTACGTATGTAAAGAAAATAATCGGGCATTTGAAATATGGCACTTCAGCACTTTATATATATACACAAAAGGGAAATATAGTTCAAAAAACAAAACATATTTTGTAAAAAATTAAAATTGAGATATATGCTTGTAAAAGTATTTTGAGATTACCTGGTGTAGTCGCCAAGATTTAATGGCATACGCTTTGTTTTTATCCATAAAAACAAAGTGGGGCGTGAATAAAGTGATAAAACCGAACCTTAGTTGGTAATATAACCAACGTTGCAGATCATCTGCTTTCTTTGGAGTTTCGCCCTCGGGAATGTCCACGTCTTGTTGCACATTATTAAAACCATTTCGGTTGTCCTCCGGTGAAATGTTGTCCATCTGGACATTAATCTTATCCACTCGGAGTAGCTCCATCCTTTTAGAACTTTTAACTGCAGTCTTTGTTTCCCGTGCAATGCTTGAATGAACACTGCGTCAACTCCAGTTGTAGCTTCAAAACAACTTTGTAGCTGCATTCATAAATCTTGATTTAGTTGCTTACTATCATTCTGTTATTATTTCTCAATTACAACAGCAGTAAACTTCATCATATTGTGCTACTGAATATGGATTTCATCAATTAAGTTTCAAGGCACCTTACTTTATTAAATTTTGACTAGTTTTCACACGTGCTTCCGTATACCATGTCATAAAATTAAGAAGTTATTTACTTAATATGTACTAGAAAACAATCACTAAATAATATCATACAAATGATAATCTTCCAACAACAAAATTACAACGGAGTACAGGTTAAAGTAGAACCTCATGCACATGAACAAAAAATACTTCAGCATAAAATAACGTAGAAGAATCATGTTTTTACATTCCAGCTGGAAATAAGTAAAACTACATAATTTTTTTGGGGTCTGATTGTTATTTTATAAATATTCCTGCAGGATTCAGTGAATGCACAAATTTCAATTGACGTGTTCATCAAATGTCAGGCATATAATTGTATTCTACGCTTATCCATTTGAACCCTTACGTATTAGGCAAAATTTCCAGCATATTATGTGATAGTTTCATCAAAGTACAAGTAGGTGTAAGGTGCCCAGCAAGTTCTTTCTAGAGAAAGTATAAAAAAAACTTTTTTGTTGTTGAGGCATTCAAGCATACATGCTCACATTAAAGAGCAGTTATATCGTATAGCAATATTTGAAACACGACCTTTCCGATAAACGTAACATAGACGGCGGACGAATATTTACTCAATATCGGCTTCCCACCGTTTCATAATAAGCAGACAAATTCATATTTGTTTTCATGTGATTTTTTATTTGCAAGAAAGTACTTTTGAAGGTCTTCGTTACTACAGAGCAAGAAAACCAATTTGCTTTTGGATACTTCGGATTGCTAAACTACATGATTCCTCCGGAAATGCAATGTTTGATTTAAATGTTAGTAAGCAAACCCACTTGTTGCTTTGATAGATTCCGTGGCTTCCTAATGTGACAATTTCCTTAGTGGATGCTTATTTTTGAAAGGATTTAAGATAATAAAACAAGGCGAAAAATTTATAAATAATTATACCAATACGTCCTTTCAGACTTCATTTACATATAAGATTCATGAATATGACTGCACCAAACTTGAAATAGCGATAAGTACAAATCATGTGTGTTAGTCGAACTCTGTTCTTTTTTTCCAATTTTATTCTTGCCCTACTGAAACTGTAGCGAAAACAAAATGATGCAACCCTACAGATACTCAGTACAAATATTTTATGTGGTAAGTTGCATCCCACAAACTTTAATGAGCAAAAACGGAAGGATTCCCTCATCCCATAGTCTGGATGCTGCATACAGTTTGTGATAGCTTTGAGACATTATTCATATAAGAAAAGTTTTGTCTCCATCTCCCCGCAGCATACTTTGTAAACAGATTTGAAGATGAGCTGAGTCAAGGTCATCAGCATTTGATATTGCTAAACTTGATAAAATTTTCAAGTTTAGAATCAACACCTTCAACGGAACTGTTATTTAAAAAATTTAGTAGTAGCTTTTGTATTGCCAAACAAGCTTTTAGTTAGCCAACGGGGCATGGTAGGGCTCCAAATTACAACGAGAAATGTAAGAGCATACAAACATATTATATATTTGCTGAAATGTTGAGTAAAGTTTTAGCAACACGACAATGGACGTGTTTATGCTGCAATGAACTACAGATTGTTAATGGGGCATTATGAGACTTGGTGTTATTATCAGGGGATATTGAAGAAGGAGCAATGGACAGGCCGCAGTCCCTACATTCTGTATGTTGTAATATTTGAATATGTGTTTTGGGGTTGTTTGAATCAAGTGACGCCGAGTACTCACTCGTTTTTATTATACTATTATTCTTTCGACTTGCCGAAAACAGTGGTTTTCATGACACTTAAGTTTGGGTATAGTTGCAGGAGACGTACTCATACTCATGCACAATCCTGACTGACATTGCTCAGCTTTTACTTGCAAGTATCAACTCTACGTACTTCATTTCTACATGTACTACATATATACCTGTGTCCCCGTTACGGTAATAGAAACAGTTTCTTGAGCTGGCCCCCAAAGAGAGAAATGAAACTTTAGATTGTTGAAACATGAAAAATTACACCAGATAGAAATTTCGGCTTTACCAGGTGCAATGGAAAGCAATGAAGTTTCAGTGTTGTTTCAGACTGTCCAACGTTATTAAGGTTTGACGTTGAAACACTTCTGATCCTTGATATAAAATATCTTCTATTTTGTGTGCTTCTGAGGCATACCGTTTTAATTTGAGCAATCAGTCATGTTTTTGTAACCTCCATTGGTTGTGTCGTTTTCTAAATGATTTTGAACAAAAAGTATGCGCCTGCAATTAAATACACACCAATAATAAACTTTTGGGGTAACGTAAGAATAATTTTTTTTGCCGTTTATCTATTGTCATTCCTCCGTTTAGAAACGTGAGCTAGCTAACCTAGAAACCGCTAGTCAGAAATAAAACAAATTATATTGTTTTGTGTTGAGAAGAATTCATAGAGATTGAATTTGCAGCGAGTTACAATAGAGTTACTTTCCTGTTCGAGTTTTGGTTTGGATTAAGGAGTTCAAATGATAACGTATGCAGCCCGGAATACTGTTTTCAACGTATCAAACTCCTGTACTCAGTTGAATGGGTTCTGTAAAACCTCGATCTACCTGTTTGTTGCTTGTCAGCATTCTCATTAATTAGTAAAAAAGTGCGACAAAAACAACTTCATCAACGCCTGGAGGATTGCACTCGTCCAATCAACTTGTGGATGATCTGTAATTTTTGTGAAAACTTTCATCGGCTGGTTAGTTGCGAAGCTGTTATGTAATTCGTATTGGTCTATTTACGTTATATTGTTTTCAACATAGGATCAATGTCTTCCATTTTGACAGGTATAGTAGTATGGTGCATAGTGGGCAATATGCACTGTTGTTCTTAGCATGTAATACACAGGATGTTGATGTGCATTGCAAACATATCATGACTAATATTTTTTGATGATTTTCTAAGCGAAACAGAAACGGCACTTGTGTACAACGCCAACGACGTACGGTTCTTACGATAGGGAAGTTATGTGAAATGTACAAAAAACATCCCATTTAATGACTTTGAAGCTAATGGAGTTTGTTTTGGCTCAATAGACACAGAGAGAGATAACCCTTTCGTTTAAGATCAATGGTTTTAATGCCAACTGTGGTTTAGTTGGAAGGACATTAACGTAAACTTAGGTGTTGACTAAGGTTGCCTCACTTTAATTTCAAAGTGTTCGACCTGGCAGTGAACCACGTGTTTTTGGTGTTTAAATATTTGTGAATTGGTTTTCGGGAAACGAACAGAGCTCACCTTTTTTGAATAAGTGAGATATAAATTCCTAAGTGATTTGGTAAAATGGCTGGTGTTTGTGTCAAATCATTTTTAAAAAATGGGCATTGACTTGACTGTAAACTTTCCTCTTGATTTTTTAGCTCCAGACTCATTTTTCGAGGGATTGATAGGCACACAAGATTGACAATGCTTCGATTTGAAAGTCGAGTTTACAAGATATGTTTAAGCGACGTCGCGTTCCAATTTTTTAAGTTCATTAATAATTGTTCAGGAATATATGAAGCCATCAATGACGTAATGTAATGTTTGTCATGTAACCTCATCGTCAGAAATTTTTTTTTGAGCGCGATGCTTACAATAATGCCCAATATTTTTGCCCCAAATTCTAATCCGAACCAACTAATCTGCTCTGCCAAAAATCGACTATGCCCTTGGAACATTGTGAGAATATCTCCTCGTTCATCAATCAGGTACGGACCAATGAGTTCACGGAGTTCAAGCTAGCAGGAAGATAAAAACTGTTTTATTTTATGGTGACCAAAGTTTATGACAGAAAAAGGAAACGAACGTGGATGAAACTGCACATTAGCAAACAGATAAAGAAATGCAGGAGAAAGTCAATGCCATTTGATTTAATATTACAAGGTACGCATTTCATTCATTGAACTTTTTAACATCACCTCAGCAGATCAGTGCACCCTCATGTGGTTTGTATGGAAATGTGTGTAAAAATGGCAAATCGTTTCAATTTTTACTCGTACAACTTTTTTTGCATTTGGATAATAATACTGGTAACTGAGAATGGGAAAGGGTTGTAAAATCTCAGTAGCGACCAGGAAATACAATATAAATTGCATTACGGAACTCTGGAAAAAATGGGAAATTTTCAGCTATAATAAGTGAATTAGTGTTAAAATAAACTATGATAAATGCAGCAATATATTGTTTTAAATATTTCCATTAAACATCAGAGTATTGACTGCTAGAAGAACCACCTCAATTTGCCTACGTGCCTTTTAAGTAAACAATGCTTTCATCGAAATGGATAAAATGCACAGTGCATCAAATGCTTAATGAGTAGTCAATTTTTTTGTGCAACGAGACTGTTTTTTATTTAAACCACTTTGATGATACTAAGGGTTTGATTTAAATTATACGGTGTTATTTATAATCATTTCACCATGGAAACGGAATAGATGTTCTGAGTGAGTTGTTGTTCCTTGTGTCCGTCCATTAGCCAGTCCGTTGCATCAAATAGTCCTATTAGCGTTTTCCGTCCCAGGGCATTAAATTACTTGAAGCAGGAGTCTTTGCCTGTTTATCCTTTAAAAATGGACACACAATTAGTTCATTGATCAACTTGAAAAATGTATTCTTAATCAAGTATAAAATCTTACTTCCGCTGTAGGTGCGCCCATTGCAACGCTACAGATGGCCACTAAAGTGACGACAATTTGGATGAACTTCATGGTCCAAGTCTTTGGGATGACTGACTGGAAGTGTGGTTGTAGTTGCAGCTTCTTTGCAGTTGGCAAGTGTTCTTGTAGGCAAGTCAACAGGTTGGAAAAATCTGATGCTTCCTCTCAAATTTGAAGGTGTTTTTATACCGTCCGATTGCTCGTTAATTTAATTGTCGTCTGCACAATTTTTATGAGTAAATGACATGATTAGCTTTTAAATTGCCCATTTCTCAAATTAGTTTTCTGAGTCGGTACATTTGTATGCGATGTCAGTGGTATCATGTTCCTCAGTTAGCACTCAAATCTGGATTATCATGTAATAACTTGAGCAATTAAGACGCGCAATTATAATTTTATTATTGGTGATTGATAATATGAATAGATTAAATTTAGCTCTGACGTAAGACTAGCACTAATTGCTGTTTGGATGTCACAACTGCTTGTCCAAAATTTATATATTCAAAGTCATTACTACGATGAATATGAGGAATGAGTGCAATTTAAAATATGGAATTAAAATGACAAGCATGGATTCACTTGAGTTTGCATAGGAATGGGATACACAATCAGAAAATGGTGCAATACGACCCATTTATAAAAATGTTATAGTATCTGGATTACTGCAGTTTCTTCGTATTTCGGTTTCGCCCAATTAGGATGAAAATTAAATGGAATGAGAAAAATGGGTAAAACGTGATTTTCAAGATGAAAACATTTAACTAAGAACCATGGAACAATATTTATACATCGTGAAAAGTTCGACCGTTAGGCATAGTCTATAAAAACTTGAGTTTAAATTAATGAATAGAATTGAATTTTTCTTGAAAGTTTATACATAGATAAAGCTCAAAACTTGATGAACCGTAACAAAGGAAAGGTGGATATCCATGAGGATAGGCATGACCAACTTCTACCCATAACAATCAACATTAACTCAAATAGCATGTTACATTTTAATTTCATAAATTACCACACCTTGTTAATTTTATATAAGTTGGACAATTTCCTTTCATAGTTTGTCCCGGTGAAGGTGTTAAGTTTGACCCAGATAGCTCGACAAAGAATAAAATTCTTATCAAAAATATCCTCTAGAACCGATAACTTTATTAAATGAATACATTTATAACCTATACATTTATAAGAAAAATACAAAACCTGGGACATCCATACACATTCAATGAGCATGCTAAGTGTAAACGATACATACAACCAAAAAGTAGCTAGGTTTATGGAAATATATGAAAGTCGTCATTTGGGACGCAATAAATACTGATAGTCTTACGTCAGAGGTGAATTTAGGTCATTCGTGTGATCAATAACCAATAATAAAATTATAATTGCGCGTCTTAATTACTCAAGTTATTACATGATCATCCAGATTTGAGTGCTAACTGATGAACATGATACCACTGCCATGGAATACAAATGTAGCGACTGAGAAAAACTAATTTGAGAAATGGGCAATTTAAAAGCTAATCTTGTCATTTACTCATAATATTTGTGCAGACTGCAGACGAAAATTAAATTAACGAGCGGTTGGACGGTATAAAAAAACCTTCAAAATTGAGAAGAGACATCAGATTTTTCCAACCTGTTGACTTGCCTACAAGAACACTTGCCAACTGCAAAGAAGCTGCAACTACAACCACACTTCCAGTCAGTCATCCCAAAGACTTGGACCATGAAGTTCATCCAAATCGTCGTCACTTTAGTGGCCATCTGTAGCGTTGCAATGGGCGCACCTACAGCGGAAGTAAGATTTTATATTTGATTAAGAATACATTTTGCAAGTTGATCAATAAACTAATTGTGTGTCCATTTTAAAGGATAAACAGGCAAAGACTCCTGCTTCAAGTAATTTAATGCCCTGGGACGGAAAACGCTAATGGGACTATTTGATGCAACGGACTGGCTAATGGACGGATACAAGGAACTCACTCAGAACATCTATTCCGTTTCCATGATAAAATGATTATAAATAACACCGTATAATTTAAATCAAACCCTATTATCATCAAAGAGGTTTAAATAAAAAAACAGTCTCGTTGCACAAAAAAGTTGACTAATAATGTTGTGCATTTGTTTTGTATGCATGGGCCCGACTCATATTGTTGGAAGCATTGTTTAAACGAAATAGGATAAAATAAACTCAAAGCACATTCGCGTTAATGTCAAGTCTTCTTCTACACAAATACTGAACACTCCATTTTTGATTTACTTCATTCATTTTTTATCAAAGCGATATTCCCATTTTAACTTGGCCCAGTTAGAGTTACGCTCCAATAGTTTTAAGAACTGTTGGCTGCATCACTTCCCAAAGTTGACTTTTCCATATGGACAGCCAAAGAATAGTACTGTTCCGTATTTGAAGCCAGAGACAGGCTCCAGATCGCACTTGGTTTTTGTTTTGCACCTAATGTTTCTAAGAACTTAACAATAAAATGATTTCAAATGTGCTTCAATTCAAGACAAATAGCTTTAATGGTTTGTAACACACTTATTTACAACTAGACAGGAATACAAAATGTAATAAAAGTAAACTCTCCAAGTTTTTTCACTATTTTGAACCTAATGAATGGCAACGTTGCGGACATAATCACTTATTTCCTCTTCCATCGCTTCCTCCTCTTCACAAGCCGCAGCAGCAGCTTCCAACTCCTCCAGATCGAATCCAACATGCTCTTTTTTATAGTTCGGAAATGCCTTTAATTCAAACGAATAAAAAACCATTCAGTTTTGGCTTAAAAATGGTAAAATTACAGTTTAGCTCCAAAATCTTCGTACCTTTTCAAGTGCCACCACAATCGAGGTCAAATTAGTGGAATCCTTTCCAATCTGCTGAATCCACACACAATACTCCTCAATATAAAGTTGGTTGAGAAGATAGTACGGCTCCTTCTTCCCAAAAATGTCTAAAATATCCAGGAAACAAATGAGGATAGCTACGGGACCACTTTTGAGCACCTTTACAACATCCGTCATCACCTTCCTGGAGAGGAGCCAGTGTCTACTAAGAGGGTAGACTAATGAGCGCCTCATACAACAATGAACTACATCCCGGACGGAGTCAAAACTCTGCAAATTAACCAAAACTCAATTACTATCAATATCTACTAAAAAATTCCACACTTATAATAATCCTTATCCCTCACATCAAACCAAGACAGGGTTCCACTCAGCCTGGCAATGTTCCAGGGGCTCTCACAACAATGAGCTCCTTCCGTGATCCTCCAATCATAGCAATACGCGTAGAGAATGTCTACCAACCCCAAAAAAGACTTTTTAAGTCCCACTTTGTCCACCAGAAACTCCCTATTTCCGAGATCCTTCATTTTCTCCTTGTTTTTCTCACTGAGCTCTTTCAACGAGCTCAAATCAAACTTAAACTGAAGTGAGGAGCCCACCTCCTCATTTTCCATGAGGTCTGCTAAATAATGCTCGTCACTGAAATCAACCCTCTCCTTCTCGAGGCGGAGGGACCGTCGCTGGGCTTCTGAGCAGGAGTCGGGATTCCTTATTTCGGAAACTTGGGCGAGCTCCTCGACATACTTATCTTGGAGGCCGGAGTGACTGGAGAGAAAGCCGTACGAGTGCTTATTTAAGAGGGAAGAACAGGCGGACGCTGGAGAATCCTCCTCCATCGGCGTTTGCTCAATGAACCAGTCATCCTCTGATATAAAATCAACTGTCGTACTATTCTCCTTCACTCCATCTAAAATAATTGAAATTTTATTGCATTTTGGAGTTTATTCTTATCAACAATAAATTATTAAGAGTTACCTTCACCAATCACCTCTATCAAAGGTTTCACCCGTTTCTTCTGATTCTTCGGGAGGAGGAGGGTGGTGAGCATCTCAAGGTTCGGAAAGTGTGTCCCTGGAACCACCTTGTTGAGAGAAATCGTGTACTTCCCATCATCAGCGTTGTAGTCAGCACTACTCTCACCTGTTTCTTCAACTCTCCCTGGAAGCGTTAACCTGATAAGATTTGATAACCAAATTTAAACCATCATGATCATCATCATCTCCTCTTCGCTACAAACTAATAATTTACAAAATACCTCAAATAATATGGACTCGACGCAAAAATAACTACCTCCTCCTCCACCACCTCAATCTCCGTGTCTTTAACACTTGTATACGGAGCCCAGACATGGATAATGAGGTGAGTCTCCGTTTGACTCAGCTCAAATTTAGGTGTAATCATTATTTCACCAACAAACTAGTTTAAACTCAACTAATTAAAATTCCCGCCACAGAAACAACTCCCCTAATTAATTAAACACCACTTTGTCTTTACAAAATTCGAAAAAAAAATAATTGTCTAAAAAAAATCTCATTTTTACGTTGGTTCACACCAAAACATTCTCAGCTGCGCACTCCCGCCCCAGCTCCGTCTCAACTATGTTGGTCCAGAGTAGCATCGAGCCGAAGGCAAGTTAAGTGCATTATTGCAGCGTATCTCTCTACCCTCATGGTAGTGAGTAGTAGGCAACAGGTATATACAATTCTGCTGCGGCATCTTTGTCCCCGACTCTGAGTGACGGGTGGATTGACTTTCTTTCTTTCCGACACCTTCCCGACCTTGTCGGACTATCTTGTTTCTACTGTCAAAACACTCCAATTTCAACCTGTAGATATTATTATTAGAGCATCAAGCCCATGATGATTGATTTTTATAGAGAAAGTTAGTGTCAGGAGTGTAGCAATGCGTGAGACAGCTTTATCGATCTATTTTTTAGCTGGGAGATCGATGCCCCCATCTCTATCATGATGGTAGAGAGTAGAAGTAGTAAAAGTCAGTAATTTTTTTGGGTGTTCAAAAAAAGAAAGTCAAAAGTGTAGCAGGAATGAAGACAGAGCTGTGTTGGGCTATTCGCATATCCTCTCATTATAATTACTCTCGAAGACTACAAAGGGAAACAGGAAGTGAGGGAAAGGAACTCTCTTTTGTTTTAGCTGGCCAAAAGCAGAGTGTTTTCCATGTGCCAAATTTAGCGAGTTGGACAATATATATAGTTGTTGATGGATTTGCAGAGTAGGATGTTGGCCAAGTTGAAAAAAGCGAAGGATTATGTCCTCGCTGTGTTGGCAGATGGGAGAAGGAATCCGGAACGAGGTGGGGAGTCGAGGAGGGAAAGCTTTTTGGGGTTGAAACCGGAGGTAAAAATAGAATTAATTAAATAGGGTTGGGGATGGTATTAAAATGAGTTTTTTTGTGTAGATTTGGGATAAAATATTGGGTTACCTAGAACCTCAAGACTTTCTCGTGGCGATTAACACTTTTCCGGAATGGAGGGAGTTGGGAAAGGCTCGGACGGCTTCTGCTTTACTTCCACTGGTGAGGAGGCTTTTGAGGAGTGAAATATTATATTTTAGAAAGAGTTTTATGAGGGGTTGGTTACCAGGTTTTGCCCATGTTGGCGGACAATGGAGGAGTTCCGTTGAATTCCATGTTGGCTTGGCGTCGAGTTAACCACAAGGGGAGGGATGTTGTTGACCAAATTCTGGGGCAAGATGCGACCTCACCCCAAACCCACTATGAGAACTACACGAGCTTCGAGTGGAAACGGAAGTTGAAGGCAAAGCGAATTGGGAACAAACTGCAGTTAATTGGAAGGGTGAAGCGCTGTTATGCTTTTCGGGATGGGAGTGAAATTGACATGTTCATAAAGCACATGGGTGCTGCTTCAACCCCTAGATCAAATACTTTTGAGAATCCGCTGCTGACAAAATCGCTGAGGCTTCGAATGGAAGGTTCCCAATCGGATGAGATATTCAGATTCATGTTGCTAGCTCGTTATGGTGACCACGTCTCAGAGCTTTGTTGTATCACTTGTGGGAATATTTTTGGGGAATCTCTAGTCCATTTCGTGGCGCTTCTCAATCACGTTCCTAATCTTAAAATATTGAAGCTCAGCAACACCCTGGGAGCGATTGGGGATGCAACACTGGGGAACAATAGGGACATTGAGTTTCCAGAGCTGAAAGATCTCAAGCTTCTTGTGGTCGAGCTATTCTTTGAGAACTTCATGGGAGATGAGCAATACTCAACTAATAGGTTGCTCCTCAAATTCTATGGGCCGCAGTTGACGATGCTGATGTGTGCTGAGAATTTTTTTTCTGTGGTCGACAAACCTATTTTGGATAGCCAGCTGCCCAACTTGAAAATTTTAAAGTTGAAGTCGGTAGACAGGGAGACGTTGGTCATCCTTTCCAAGACTAATTGGAGGCTGGAGGAGTTGCAAATTTCCGAATTTAATTCCAGGGATCGAGGACCAGGGTAAAAATAATTTTCTTAAATTTTGCAATTTAAAAAAATTATTTTACCCCAATTTTTTACTATATTTTTTTAACTAGATTTCTACCCGTCCCTCCGTATTGCATTGCGGATACGGACATTGTCCGTGTGAAGGATTTGGTGAGAGCTCTCAATAACTTTAAGGACACGCTCACCCATTTTCAGCTTAATGTGGAGCTCGGTGATAATTGGGCAGTTGTGGATGAGTTTGATGACCCATTTACTCTCAAGGTTGCTCCCAAACTTGTTAAAATGACGACAGCAATGGTTAACCTGGGATTTAACTGGTTTTGGCCGCTTTTTGGGAAAAAGTTGCCAGTTCTTAGGGAGATGGTACTTCACACGGGAAGAGTGAATGACAATGAGATGCTCACAGCTCAGTGGAACTTCTCATTGTTTCCAAAATTAGAAAGGGTGAGGATTCTTTCCGCTCGGCCTGGAAAACAGGGGCCTGTTGTGGTAATCAAGAGAAAGGCATTCATATTCAAGGCCAAACCGAAGGCGAAGGAAATGGGAACGAGTACCAACTAAATGTACTAAAAAACTTGGAATTTTGAAGGTCTATATTTTTTGTTTAGTGTAGATTTGAATGGTGATGATGATGATAATTTTTGACCAATGTACTTTTTTATGTGACGTAAATGTACCTGTGTGAAATTAAATGGAACACAAATATAAAACCATGATAATATACTGCTTAAAGTAGATGAGAAGTTGCTAGCACGCCGAAACCAGACATGTTTGCACATATCACTCCTGTAGAAAAAAATAGTATGAAAATGTAATAAATTTTTGTGAAACAATTTGCTGAAAAATATTTTGGATTTATTTACCATAATATTTACCAATAATTTTTTTTTATATCTGCATTAGATCTACTTAAAAATCAAGCAAGCGTTAAATATTTGCAGCATTTAAAATACAAGTTGAAAGGCTTAATTAAGCTATGGGACAGGAATGGTGAGAAGAGCATCAACCAACCTTTTGAGGAGAAACTCTTGAAATACGAAAGCTGTCGTCATTTCAATAAAATTGGTAGTTCCAAAATCCACCTTTAAAGCTGGGAGGGATTTGATAAGCCTTCGATTTGTTGCCACAGCTCGTCGGCCGTTAACAGACGGCAGCATTTTGTGCATTGAATCCAAACATTTGTGTGATATTCCGTGGACGTTGCCACATAAAATGAATAAAGCATTTATTAATACAACACAGCTTAATGTGGCATTCGAGAAGTAGATATTAACCCAAAGGCTGACGATTAGATGCCCGGTTGCGACATTGATGAGGAGAAAGGCTGCAAGTATTAGTGAAATTCCGAGTGCCACAAGAAACCAAACAAGCAAGCTAGAATGTACATGATTGAATGCTTCCGTCAAGATTTGAAGTTGTTTTTGAACTTGAATCAGCTTAACGAATCGTGCTGTGGGTAGTACAAATCCAGGCTTTAAAAGTGTGACAATTTCTCTAAAAAAAGCGTTTTTATCAATTTAGTTTTGTAAAAACATTTTTAAAATATTAAAAATGCTGTTCACCAAACCTTTGAAGAAGTGACTGGAAGAGGGCGATAGAAATAGATCCAACAACAATTTGTACGCCTGCTAACGCTCCATATTTTGCATGAATCAGCCAAAAAATATAGTTGACTAGGTAAGTTCCAATTTTTCCAAGTGTGTTTCCAATAATGCCAGTATTGTTGAGACAAATTATTTTCTCATATAGCCCCCTTGCATCTTAAAGGGGAGAGAACGTTGAGGGGTTGACTCGGTTGAAGGACTGCGGTTAGTGCGGTCAAATGTGGAAGTATTCTTATTGTATTTCCAAGGGAAAAGAAAGCTAGTTTTGCTAGTTTGACAATACGCGGCTGACCAGCTCCTCTTCGGGACAGGAATTTCAGGCGATTTTCCAATTGAGAAATGCCATTGATGAAGAATGTGAAATATCGCTCTTTCCTCATCATTTCCAAAGCAAAGTGTGCCACAGCAATGGACACGCTTGAAAGGAATATTCGTATGCCAGGGAACAGCAACTTCTGAATTTTTAGCAGTGAACTTAAGCGAACAATTTCGACAATTTGAAGCAGTCCCATAATCGTATCAAATATAATAGGTAAAATGAACCAGTTCGGATTAACTTGAAAGTTGGGACTTGATTGTCGCCATTGATATGGATTGCCACTTAACGAGCATATTTGGTGGAAAGGGTAATAATTCCTTTAATCAAGCCGGTTGGAGCCATCTTCAAAAAAAGATAAATATGCAAGTTTGGACCAAAGTTCAAAGTTTGAAGTGGTTTTCACAACAGAATATTCTTGACTGACGTGCTATTCGCTATTTGTAATTGTGGGGGCTAGCCTCAATACTAAGCTGAACACGGAAAATGCGTGCATATGTAATTATAGGAACACAAAGTTTCGTTTAATTGGTGGTATTTACTTTTAACCAGGAACGAAATATTTTGTAAACATATATATTATGAATACGTTGACGACAAACACTGTCTCTATTCGAATTCAGGGTCGAGTCTGATATAATATCATTGATTTGATGGTGTCAAACTCGTTATGAATTATATCACTAATTAGAACTTTGTCGATTATGAGTAATAATATGGATGTTTGCAATGGAGCTTTCTTGATATTTATATAAGATGTTTACTTCCCAGATAATTATAAGTTCATGTCACTGCCAAAGAAATATTTCCATAGTAGAATTAGTGGTAGTTATATAAATAATATAATAAACATTTCAAACATTTGTATTAGAAGTATTAGTTTTTTAATGCTTAAGTAACGGTGTTGAGAATCAAAGTTAAAAGTGCTTATTACAAATTATTTCTTTATAAATAAATATTCACGATTTCAATCCATGAAATGAAAGAATTATTTTGTGATGCCTTTTTGACAAAGACAAAACCAAAATAAGGGAACTAATAAAACTGATATTTTGAGCATTTTTGCATCTTGACTCAGTTTGGAGACATTGTAAGCAAAGTATCAGCAAGCCGTTTGAGCAAAAAATCTTGAAATACAAATGCTGTCGTTTTTTCAATACAATTTGTGCCTCCAAAGTTGACCTTTAGGGCAGGAATAGACTTTGAGATACTTCGATGTAATTTTTTACCATGTCCCTTAGCATCCAAGTCCTTCCTCAATCACCCGATCAATATTTCCGATGTTGCGTGCACCTTGCCACACAATAAATAAATGGAATTTAGCCCAGACAAGCTGCTGACTATGACCTGCATGAAGAATAAAATAGTCCAGATAACCGCTTTCTTCCTTCCCGCCACAATGATAATTAATTTGAAGAATGAAATCACGGCTGCAACCCCAGTTGCAACCAGAAGCCAAATTAAAGCGTTTGAATGCAACGGATTAAATACTTCCGTCAAGATTTGAAGCTGTTTTAGAATATTAATCAGTTTTATGAACTGCTTCCGAGCTTTGGGAGAGCCATCGTCTCGATTTTTAGCAGCTTTCCTAAATTTGCCAAATAAAGTATTTGTGAGCATTTCATTTTCTCATAATCATTACAATGTTAAGTCAACCTTATCATCCACAGGGGAGGGTGGAACAGGGTGAGTGATATGGACCCAACAACAATCTGGACCACTGCTAATACTCAAAATTTTATGTGAAGCAGCCAGAAACTGTAGTTAATAATGTAAATTCCAAGTTTTCCCATTAAATATGTAATCATTTCATAATTTGAACCATGTGCTACATCCAAATTAGCAATGATCCATTTAATTGGAATTGTCGACACCACATTCATCGGTTGGTTTGGTAACACTGCTGTAGTTATTGCAGCAAGATGTGGCAGTACTTTGGTAAGAATATTTTGAATTTTACAAGCCAACTTTGCGAAATAAACTGATCAACGTTCTTCATTCGTAAGGATGCAATACTTTCCAACCTTTCCTTCCAGGGTAATCAATCCGCTAACAAAATAATTGAGCTGCCAGCCCTTGTTTCGCATTTACCAGGCGTAGAAAGCAATGGTGTAGAAAATAATGGAAAGAAATACGCCTGATGCGAGTTTAAAACTAAAAGTTGATATTGATGAAATTAAATTTGAAACTACTTCAGTGGTTTGCAACACCGCGTAAATGCTCTCTGATAATAATGGCAAAATAAACCAGTTGGTGTTGGAATCGATATGTGGCATTGTGAAATTTGTATACTTCTCCGGTAATTGAAGGGGATTTGCTGGCAATGGAGAGCAACTCCTTTAACAAGCATGTTTGTATGAGCATTTTTAGGGGTGTTCTGAGAACTATGCAATTTGAGTTAAATTAGCAGCCACAACAACCAAGACCTTCTAACTTTCTCCGTGATGCTAAGGATACTGTTATTGTAAAACTTTTATTAATATTGTAAGTCAGTTATCAAAACTTTGACATCGGGATGTCGTTGCGATCGTATAATTTGAATGTTTAACTTCCCAAAAATTCGATTGTTTATTTTCCACTTATAGGGTCCTAGTCACATATTATCGTTTTTTCAAACATATTTATTTTCCTATATTTATTTTAGTGTTGACAACAACAATGATTGACTGACAGGTAAAAGTTAAACATGTTATACAAGTTGACGAGTGAGTTGTAAAAAATCAGAACACAAACACAATAATTACTGTCACTTAAATTCATATAAGTATAATTAATAACTATGACGTAGTATGTAATCCAGCTTTCATACCTTATTTTAAAGATAGAAATTTTAATTTTATCTCTAAAATTGGACTACTTAAAAAGTACACTACAATATATCTTAAACTAAATATTTATCTTGGACGGGTTGCAAGCAGAGCATCAACCAGCCTTTTTATTAAAAAGTCTTGGAACACAAATGCCGTTCTGATTTCTATGTAGTTCGTGCTTCCAAACTCAACTTTGAGAACGGCAAGAGACCTGACGACTTTCTGATTACGCTTAGATTGCGCATGATTGCTAAAAGCACAGAGTTTTAGCTGCTCAATGCATTTTGATGACATGGCATGCACCTTACCACACAACTGGTATATTGCATTCAGTGCAATCACTGAACTAATTACCATCTGTAGGAAAAATACTACAATCCTCGAATCCATGTCGTCCCTCCCTGCGACATAGTTGATTAGTTTTGAAACAAGGAACTACTGTCGCCACCCCAACTGCCACCAAAATCCAAAACCATTATGTTGGAATGGAGCTGGTTGAATACTTCGGTCAAGATTTGAAGCTGTCGCTCAATACAAATTTTCCAATACTCCTTTTGGGCTCGTCAGGTCGCGTTTCAATCCGCAAAACTTCCCTTTAATACAAAATCAAACGAATTACATGAATTATATTAACTTAGAATTGAAAATGAAGGTTAATTAGTTAAGCACCTTTTAAGGACTGGCAAAGCATCAGAGAAATAGAACCAATTGTAATTTGAATTACTGCAATAATTGCAAATTTTAAATGGATCAACCAAAATCCATAATTGACGACGTATACAAGAAGACTTTGAAGTGGTAGTTCCCAATTCACAGGTATCAGGCCAACAATCCATTTTATTGGGAAAGTTGACAATACGTTCACCGGCTGTGACGGAAGAACTATCGCTGTTACCTGCCGTATGTGGTGAAAATCTTGCCAAAATTCTTTCAATGCGACAGGCCAACTTTACTAAAGCAACAGTGCGCCGTTCATTTGTTGATTGGTTGACATTCCACCCGAGTCTTGTTTCCAGTTGGGAAAGACCATTGATGAGGAACGTGAGCTCGCTACCTTTGTGTAGCATTTCCCATGCAAAATAAGCCGCAGTAGAGAAAACAACTGCAAGAAATATTCCAGTCGCAAATGCAACATCGAAACTTGATTTTTTGTGGGTGTCATCTGTAAGGTAAAATAACAGTTGACAGAATTGCAGTAAAGCATACACGATTTCTGAAATTATTGGGAAAATGAAACAATTTGAGTTTGCTATGAATGATTTTTCAATTGAGATCCATCTATAAACTTTTCCAGTAAGACGGGGAAACTTGGTTGCTATGGCAACCAGCTCATTTATATTAGTCTTGCTTCCACCAACATTTTTCCTTGGAACTAAAACCGCCTTTAAGACCTGCTGAAATAAGTTTGCAATATGTTGAATAAAATTCACAGCTAAAATAAATGTGAATTTAATTGGATAAGTAGGGTTACGCCTTTTATACTTCTGATAACGTCATGAGTTAATTAGACATGATTACAGTTCTAATTGGATGTAAGATAAACTGATATATTTATGCGATTAATTTAACCACAAACTAACTGTAAACACGTCACGCGTCAATCTTATCCCCATATTGTTTGTTTATGTAAGGCTGATCGGAGACAGTTGATATGACATTCAATAGACAAGTCATTTTACTAGTTGAGCTTAAACTAGACTTTGTTTTTACTCTGATTACGCTTGATTATGATACACGAGTAACAAAATTTTAGTTGAGCGTCTTTGTAATTATTTCTTGTCAAAACCAAGTTACAATTATTTTGTGTTCCAAATAAACTTTAAGGTTATGTACATTTTTTCTCCAAAATCAACAGTAAATGTATTAATATTAGTGTTAGCGACTAAATATTGTATATGATAACTAGACCTGTTCATCGCATATAAATACATGTTTCTTATGTGTTCTCCATGAGTGTCAACTCAAGTAGTCTCCTCGTGAGCTTACTATACTATGAATATATTGTTACCCCTTCACAATTAGGAAATGGAAGAAAACTTTCATCTCTTTCTGCATCAATTACAACGTCATTTCGAAGGAGGTTTAACTTTTTTCTCTATTTACACTGATACGACGTAATACTTTCATAGGGAAAGTGTAATCCTGACTTGTTCACCTTTCAAACTTTCATGTCATGAATACTGCCAGGTGGGGTGGAATAGGCCAGCGTTTCATGGAAAATTACTTAGTCTCTAGTCTGACGAGCATCATATGAAGTCCAGAATGGTAAACGTGTCGGTAGTACTAAATTCATATACTTTTCCATTTAGATCTAATACAGATGTGGATATGGACAAAAGGCATTTACACGTATTTGCGATGCTTGAGTTTCAAGCCGTTTTACCTTCTGAGTTTTTATTACGTAAGCCTAAACCAACCTATGACAAACGTCAAACTTTCTCCTCTAGAGCATATTATGCTACGACTTTGACCCAAACTTTTCTCACAAACCTAAAATGATGTTGAACTCAAGCTGTCTTTCAGAGTAATTTTACATTTTAACCTCGAGTATAATTTAATGTAATAGCTATTTACGATAAACTCATGAATACACGCAAGTTATTACATAACTATTTAAGTTGACAATGTTTTTCGCTTAAAGAAGCAGCTTTTACAAACAAGCAAAATGCGTGTACGAATGAGTCTCGAGTATAGCTACTATTTTATCGACTGAAGATATCTTGAAAATAATTGTGTTTTAGGTAACTAAATACAAAATAAAGAAGCAATCCCCAAACATTATATAATATAACGCTGTTGCTTATAAATGCAAATTAAAACTTGAGCAGATCAATGCAGTTCCATTAATGTATGACACATGCAAAGTCTTTCAAAAAAAGGTTTTGAAACCAGCTTCACATGAAAAGTCCATTCCATTATGAATTAGATGTGGAAATTGTAAGCCAATGCTTGGGGCTTACCGAAGTAGAAAAAAAATGAAGTTTGTAAATAGAAAGTTCCTTATCTCATTAACTTTTTTGATGCCTTTGTTCGTAACAGAGACAGTTTTCAGTCGAAAAAATGCAAGGAAAATGAAAATGGTAGCCTCTTTCTAAATACATTTCTCTGTTGAGCTTACGACGAATTGATGTTTTACTTATGCATGAACAAACTACAAAAGCCTGTGTGATCCCATTTATTCTTTGTCAGCTTTTCACAAAAACAGGATGGGTTTCCTTCTTAAAATTATTTCATCAAGAGTCGAATTACGAGTGTCCTTATGGTGTCCCTACGCATACATGTCCGTCATTATATTTACACAAAAACTTTGAATATATGTGACAAAAACTTACTACTGATTTTAAATCAGGCACAGTAAAACCCCTTTTATACGATTAGTGGCAATTTGAAGTAGTGAGCAATATACTAAGAATCATTTAACATTTTTTTTCGGACAAATGGCATATAATTTTCATACATCGTTAAATTGGTATGTAACACGTTACTAGGAAACTAACTTAGCTGGTGACAAAGCCGACTAAGATTCCTATGAGCCATCGTCATTTGAAATTAAGCTAAAAATTCGTAAAACTCATGCTCTGTCTTTGCAATGCAATTTACTCCAAGTTTATTTAATTTCAGCTTGGAATATAAACAATCTAACATTGTTTAAACCTTCATCAAGTATAATTTTCCCTAATCATAAGTCACCACAGCAAAATCTGACAGTATACTTCATGTCAGTCACATATTTCACCCAAGACTATTGGTTGGCAAAGTCGTTTTAGTCTAATTTCCGCCTTGAAATAACTTAGTGCATACCAGTTTTACAAATTTGTACAAGCAAACACTCGTTTACCTAGTTTCTGCAGGACAAGTTATCTTGCTCATAAGCAATCTCTCTGAAACAAACATGTTTGAAAGCCAAGCGTTTATATATTTCATTTAATATGTGTCCCTTTCCATTTTATTGTAAGTTTGTATCGTCCAACCAAACGTTCGTTAGTGGTAAATACTCTTGAAATGCATAAACCGTTAAGTAGCTTCACTTGTAAACGAGCGGAAACTCCTCTTGAGCAAGCACTTTCATAGTATTACTCATAGTATAATTATTTCACAGCATTTGACTTCCTGAAAAAGTACTAGACATGCCGATGTTATAACAACGCTCAATGTTTGCATCTCAATGTTTGAAAGAGCTTACACAAACCTTGCTTCTATTCTGTTCCTTAAGTCAACTAATTGGAAACACACACGTCCTTATCTTAATAGGATCTAAATAAGCTGCTTTCACTTTCCCACCAGTGCAGATAAATTAAAATACTTATAAATAAACCACGTTCATTCAGTCCACAACAAGCATTACTCCATCCCCAGTTATTTAAAAATTGAGTGTTTCTTTGATAAATTGAGACTAGGAGGGAATGTTCGCGTGCGTCAGTAAGTACAGCTAATTACGAACGAGCATATCATTCACTTCACTTCTATGATGTCATGATGTATTAATACTCCAGAAGTTTACAAAAGTTTTTACATTTTAAACTTGACTTTCTTTCGTTTAAACTGTCTACTTAAAGTCAGGGTACCAAATGGGAATCCAAAGGGGTTAACATTTCTCAATTTTCGTTGGTTTATGAAGCAGTATTTGGAAGCAATGCATATTTCGAGAGTTACTGGTTTTACTATTATACAAGTCTTAGACTGTCACTCTGTCTCTAAATTCTCCGCTGGTATGTCTCCGAATTGTGACTCACACGCTTTGTTACAAGCTTTTCCACCTTGGCTTGCTGCTGCAGCATTTTTCAAATAATAGTTTCAACCATATCAGTTTGCGACAGGAACGGTTACGACAGATTTAATCAGAATTTGTACCTTATTTTTTACATGGAAACCCTTCCTGGGACTTGTCAGGGAAATTTGTTAAGGTAGATTGCTGCTTAATGTTTTTCATGAATCTCCGTATCTGAATGCAATTAGCATTATTGTTAAATTCACATTGATTTTTACATGTAAACCAGCCATATATTCTTTGGTAGTTGGTATTACATCTTTTCTTTCAAAATCAATGGTAGAACTGTATTTCCTCTTATGTTTGTTTACATTTAGTGGTTTACCGAGAAACCAAACAACCACTATTCCACCTATAAAAATCCTGACACATCAAGCGTTCTTTACTGAAATGAAAACACAAAATGTGCTTGCTTAACTAAAACCATATCTGATACTACAAACTATGTTTGATAGGGAAGCACAGTTGTACAAAAAAGGCATGGCTGAACTGAAAGTGCAAATATTGAACTTTCTCATAGAATTTGTGAAGAAATACCAACCTGCTTGCAGCTTCAGTGTTAGCAATAATTGGAATAATTGTTAGCAATAAAACCGATTTTTATTCCATATTTATTGTATTCGCACGCATATATATTTTGCGGCTACCATAAGTAACCAAAGTGGAAACCAGTGTAAGGATAATAACACCGATTTCCACTTTGGTGCCATCGGGTTCATCTTGGTATTCTATTAATGCTTTGGTTTCACCTATGAAGCAGAAAAATCAAAAATCCATTTTCCAGGCTTCGGTCTAACTTTTGAAATGACAGTTCCACATTGCTTGAGACAATACTTGTAAGCACTTTTTTATTGAATAAATGCGGGTTTGAGAAGTAGGGAGTCTCGAACAATCGTCGAGTTTTTTAACATTTACATTCTCACAGTCACAAATGTTTGATTTGGAACACTACACAAAAACATGAGGTGGTTGCTTGGGGTGAACGTAAAAGTGTGAACTACCAATCTCATAAAATTCACGGAATATACATAAACAAATAAAAAGTTGACGAAAAAAGTTTGGCAAAGGTTCAAAATACAAGGTTGTTGATTCGCATTTACATACAAACGAGAGAAAGTAGGAAAGTTGGACCTTTCGTGTTGTGAATAACCCAGTAACCATAGAAAAGAAAGAAGGGTTCATGATTTCACTAACCTTTTGGTATTGCATAATCTGCACACAGAAAACTGTGGTGAAAATGGGGGTAAAGTTGCCTCCTGAATAGCTAAGTAGACTAGTATTTGTGTGCGTTAATACTTTAATGAGAACGAGCTCGAGCTCGTTAACTTAAGAGTTTATGTGTCAGTCACAAAGGATTAAACAGCTTCCAACTTTCCATCTGAGCATCTTTTAGGATTAGTAAACAAATTCTGGGACAAAATTACGTGTAAACGCATTCCTTACCTGAATTCCTTGAAGGTAATCTGATTCCAGCCAGCAATAGCCGCAGCAAAATCTTAACATTAACTTACTTCTTAGATAAGAGCATTGAACAGAAATACGTATAATGAAGGCATGTGTTGAAATTCGACGATGTGAAAAATTGGATGAGCTGCATGTAGTAAAATCGAATTTTGACTTACCAGTCAACACCTACGTTTTCAACTGAAATTGTAAGCAGGAAGGTTTGTAATCGATAAAGTGTGCTTGTATGTATACTAGCCATAGGTTTGGGTTTTGGAGCTTTCTCCTTGTGGAAACAGGAAAGACACATTACTGTCACATTTCCTCTGGGCTTCATGCATCAATGATTATGAAGAAGTAATGATACTTAATGTAGCTGTAATTCAAACAATTCCTAGTAACAGAGCTCGCGTTTCGTATGATAGCTTCTCTCTTGGGACATGTAGCCATGTGCATTTCACAAATGAACCAACTAACAGAAAAGGGAAAGCTGAGCAATATGGGTATCATATAAATTTGATCGCATCTACAGCTATTTAAGACATGCATGCAACTGCGTTACGTTCTGAAATATTCAAAGCTTGACAAATTTTTGGTTGAACTGAAAATCTCATACAATTTGTTGCAACTTGTCTTGATGGACTTTTAATGGAAATCACTGGGGGAAAGCAGTTCTTATTTGTTGCTGCTGCAGCAAATATTCTATTATTTTTCACGTTTTTTTGGAAAGAAGTTCCTTGCGAATCAAAGTTACTGTAGCATAGCATATCATGCTAAAACATGTTGGCATGAAAATGTGTAACTTCACTACTTGTTATAACCATTTCAGGTACCAATTTGAACGAATTGAAATGAGAATATTTAGACAATTGTAATTATTAGTAGAATTAACCCTAAAACCAGCTATACTATTAACTATACAACGTGGTAGGTATCTTTGGCAGATTTTGAGGCAACAATTGTCCTAATTTGTACTTTAAAACTGTTTCTTTAATTCACGTTTTAACATTGCGAAATGACGAAAGACAAGAAATACAGACTGATTGTTATTTTTCCCACGTTTCAATACAATATACTGTACCTGGTAAACGAGTTCCAGTTAAAATATTTGAGTCAATTATCACATCATGCTGAGCTCTTTAATTTCAATTTAATGGAAGCGTTTGACATCTGGTTCAGCTAGTTTGCGGTTATCGACAATGACAGCGTTTGTTGTTGCAATTTTTCGGGAGACTGAATTTTTTTCAGTCGTGTGTATAGGAATCAAAAGTCCAGACATAGCAGGAACGACTACCGGAATCAAAGGGAAATTTGAGACAAATGAATTCCCAACGAATGCTGAAACCATATGTAATTACGTAAATGCGGAATATTAAATTGCAAACCCGGGAGTTAGAGAGTTTGCTGAATGCTCATGGCTGAGCTGGTCTTTGTACAAATTTAATTGGCACTTTTCCTCTCCAGGTGGTTTTTCAGAGGTAGCCTCTATTACGAATCTCTGACTGCATATTTTTCAGCTACAAAGCTGCCCAGCTTTCAATTTCATGGATGAACGTTTTATTCATCGGGCGATTGGGAGTGGATGTGCATGGTATACAAGTACTTAAATCATCAAAGAAATAGCTGAAAAACAAATGAGGACGTAAACTGCTCAACGAGTGGTCTTTTGTAAATATATACCAAACTTTGTGGCTGTTATAACAATAGAGATACTTTGGCAGCGAGATCAATTAAATGATCTACAAATTTTGTCGCGTTCCATTTAGCATGGCAGTTAATCCGCAACGTTGATCAAGGAGAATTCAGTATCAGTATTCCATCATATTTTGGTGTTTTTTTGTTAGAAGCCATCAGATCTAGATGCAAAAGCCTGTTTTGGGATTTTCAATGTAGTTCACGCCAAGCGAAAACATTTAATACTTTGAATTTCACTTTTGGCTTAATACGAAAATATTTTCTGGATTAACTTATCAGTAAATAAAACCCCGGGCCATTGTACAAAATTAGAAATATATCTGGAATCATGATCACTATCATAGCAATGGAGTAGCAAACAACTTGCTTACTAGTGCTACAACGGTTCTAGATAAATATTGAGCTCTTGGAGGTTCCCTAAAGTCAAACACAATAAGTCATTCACCAGAAGGACATCTTATTTCGTTGTAGTAATTGGAAAACTCTTTCAACCTGACAAAATTAATTTGACGGGTGACAATTTAAGCAAGTGCAAATAGCTTCAAGCCCATATCCTCACGATTACAATTGGATTCATTTCTTGGAAGACGTGGCAATCATTTTGGTGCGAAAAGCTCAAACCAAAAGAAATTTATTGTGTGGCAACGGCAACGAGTAAAAAAAGAAGATACAAAAGTTTTGTGAGTTTTTACAAGCATATCTAAAAATAAATGTGTGTAAAATGAAGTAAATTTTATGTAATGTATTACATTAATTTATTTCACTTTATCTGGAAAAAATCTCCAACCCCAATTGTGGAATTGTAGCAGTCGCTGTCGCATTTGTAGGATTGAATAACTGGCTTTTTAAGTGATCCATGCATGAGAAGCTTTTTGGAAAAAGTACATAGGCACAATCTACTTCTGTTATTTAGTACATACGAGACTCGTCTACCACTGTTTATTGTTGAAGAATGTTAGGCATCCGGCGAGGTTTCTCGTTTCATTTGTGAACTGAACCAGGTTCCCATCATTCTGTTTCAGAATATATTAACATGACTACAAATACAACTTACAAGACGGTGCCTCCAGCAATTCCAAAATGACGCTGCAGGATGAACTCCCATTATTTTGGTCTATACATTGTGAAACTTTTGCAGGGAGCCAGCATAAAAACATTTTTTGAAAATTATAAAAGCATCTAAAATACTGAAATAATATTCCCATTATTCCCAAATGGGCAGAAGCATCTGTTTTTTTCTCATGTTATTTTTATATGAATAAACAGCAATCTGAGCAATCCAGACTTGTTTCTGATTTCAAAAGTAATTATTTCTGCCATGTATACGCCATCCACCCACCACATGTTTGTAAGCCTAAAACACACATTTTGGATTCAGCATAGAAACTTTCTCCTGTCAGTACAACATGTATTGTCTCGTACCATTGCAGTTACTCGGATGCCCAGATATTTTTGATAGGTCTTGTATCTTTCAGATGCAATCTCGACGCTCTACGATCAAGGAATCACGCGTGTCGCTACGCATTATCATGATTGCACAAAGATTGCATATAATTTATAGTAGGGAAGAAGCAGAGCGTACCAAAAATAAAATAAACTGAGCACCCAAATATTGAGAGAAAAAACAATCCAATCTCTGAAAGCGTCTGCCGTCATATTTGTAGCGTTGACGTCGAATACTTTTACGATATGATTTGGATATGACTGTTAGTATTTTAGCGTAATAATCTAAAAATAAATGCTCCTGAATTTGACAGAGAAATTCTTTGACAATGTACAGGCCAGCTTCAAAGATGGTTAATGACGTTCCTTTTTACAGATAATCCTTTGGAGCCAAGTTAAATAATCGTAGAACAGTTACCACTATATTTCTTGAAGGAAAAGGGTACGAAGCTTTTCAATCGTGCCAAAGGTTGACAGAATGTTTGGGAAAAGCAACTATTTCATCGCACTATTAAAAAAAATTACTGAGCGTTTTTATATACACAGCTGTGTTCTGATAAAGTGAAAACAACTACTTTCTTTGTATTTGAAAGCAAGTTTTACCACAATAGAAATTCTTTCCTATGCATTTTCTTCGCCCTTTCTTTAGGATTTGCTAATATCTGTGACGAATTTGGAGTTTGTTTTCCTTTGGAAGCCTTTAAATTTTAGGTTCACAGTTTACTTCTGTAGTGGCCAAGTTTCATAATTTGGCTTTGTTTGAAGATTGATTTGGAAGATTCAAGAAGTTTTCAGTTCGCAGGGCTTCCCAAATTACAGAATCAGGCGTGAAACAAAGCAATTATGCTTTGTTTTAGCAGGAGGTTTGAGACTTATTTTTGTTGAATCGCGTCACCGCTGTAAGATTTTATTCATATTCATTTTTTTGGAGTACACAACTACTTCTTATTTACAACGAATTTGAAGCTGAATTTAGTTGACTACCAATTGAAACAGGATGTTTTTACTTCACACTAAATAATTTTCTCTACATGCCATTCACCATATTTCTACATGTTTATCTCATAAAAATGAATTTAAATCCTTTCCCATACTATATGTATAACATTTAACCTAAACATGATTAAAAAATGCTTTTCTGAATATACTAATTCAATTCAAAAAAAATTGGGACAAAATAAATTAGATCGAATAGCACAGTATTCAGTTTGTTTGGGATCCCAATGTTTTACGAAGAAAGAACACAAAAAGAAAACCAGAGAAAAGGTTAACGGACGGCTGGACTTGAGCTTGGCGCGGAGCCACACTGCTCTTCAGTTATGCGAGCACACCGAGATGAATGATAATTTTTCAAGCTCGACTCCATCAAAGAAGTTGCAAGACCTTTGATGAACTTGCTGGCATTTGCGGTGCACAACCCTTCTGTCACTTTGGATACACACTGCGTGTAGCGTATTCGAACACTGTAAACCGCAAACGAAATCCGAATTGTTATCTAAACTTGATTAAAAACTATTTGTATCTTATTTAATCTTCATCTCACCAGCAAAGACTTCGCACATCGGATGCGTGATTAATTTTCATGAGAGTGTTGGAAAACTTCTTTGTACAGATGTCCCAAAGTGGTGAGATCCTATTGTAGCAATCAGCGTGTTGGAGAAATTGTTCCCGAAAGGTTGTGTTCGAACAAAGACTGCGGTATATGCCAACCGCTCCAACAACGGAGGCTTCCACTTTCTCTCTGTCCTTGGGATGAAGACAAGCTTTTGTCCAATTTTTCATGCACATCATGCCAGCATCAAAGATTCTATAAAAACATTGATTTTCCCAGTATTTTTGCCTTTTAGCTGATCTAATGGTGCATATGGCTAGCTGTACAGCTTGCTGAGATAGAAATGATTTATGGTGGCAACATAGAATTTTCCGTGCATTCAAATCACTGAGGTTTAGAAACATCTGCTTATGCAAAGTTAGAGAAAAAGGGAACAATTTATACTGGGTCTTTGTCTCGTTTTATCAGCAGACAACAGCAGTTTCAAGCTGAAACAATTCATCCGTTATCGCAATCTACCAAACCGTAATCCGGATTTCATACTATTCATTGTAGTTTTGATTTTGCTATTTTCACTAGTAAGTTCAGTTCAAAAGAACCATTACTTTCTTTTGTGAAGCTGCTGCCAATTTAAAAATGTTACACTAGCTGAAGCCAGTGTTTTTAAAGGAGTAGAAAAAAATGTTTGTCAACAAAATTCACCCTTCATTTCATGAAAATTTCTGTAGTTGTTTGGTGCTAACTTCAACCAATTTCCTTAAGTGCAGTCCGTAATGAATCTATACTTTTGATGAGCATAAGGTATTACGATGCAAGAGGGGTGTGTGGGTCTGGGTTTCTTGTATATTCATTTTATTTTCACTTGCTAATTTTTCTGGTGGGTTTTGTCATGCGTACAGAAAGAACTGACGATGAGTGATTAATTCACCTTTATTTACGGTTGAATTAAATATTGATTAGGTGAATATATTCAAGCATTATTCTTACTTACGAGGGACATATAAGCTGGTTCGAGCCTCGCGATTGACTAAGATTTGGCATGTAGTCTATTTTTACCTGTCAATACACGTATATTGAGTATGCAAGTCTCATGGGCCCATTTTTGTCGATTTGAGAAATAATGAATCTTTTGCGCAGTTTTTCTTATGGCATTTAATCATATGTAGTATTAACATGAAGAAGGGCCCGCCTTAAATTTAAGGATGGACATTTTTGGACAAATCTATAAATTATCAATATTTTTTTATACAAAAAATAGGCTTCATTCGTCAGCTAGACTTGACTTGGAATCCTCACATGCGCGAAGTACTACATATACATTTCAAAGCTATAACGTTTGAATGCAAGAAACCGTTTCATTGGCATTTACTCACTCAACACATCTTTTTAGTTTGCTTTGCATACACAAAAACGTGACACAGTATCCAGTTTGTTTAAAAATTTTCCATTGTCCTTCATTTTAAACACAAATCATAATTGATTCCCACAAAGTATAATTATTGTATGGTAAGCAGGTGAAATTTGTCTGAAACAATTTAATCCTAAGGGTTTCTGGGACAGCCAATAATTAGGATAAACATTCGTACTGTTTGCTTTTTGTGGAACGTTTCTATTTTCATGCCAGTGCCTGTATTTAAGATAACAACGTTTCCAGTAGTTTCTTACTGTAGGCAGTGTATTTTCGCCATAAAAATATGCAATCAGGACCTACAAAATTTCTCTATTTGTCTCACCCAAAATTCGGGACAAAAGTGGCCATGTAGACTTGATTTTTACTCAATATCCTTTATAAGACAGGTAAAATAATGATGCCAACATCTTATGGTCAACCGGAGCTCAACGCAGGGTTACTATGTTTCCCTCAGTTAGTTCTTACTCTATTTATTATGAAACAATTAATCAGTGGGCTGAGATAGTTCAGGCTTACCTACAAGCACTTTCAATCTTTCGAGGATCAGATGGTATTCGGTGATCGTTTTGTTGGGGTAATTTGTTCCAGCATTCATCCAGCTCTGCCATTTTCTTCTCATCACAAAGAACTGAATTCGAATTCGCTGAAGTAGCCCATACCACAGGAACCTTCACAAGTGCTAGGAGAAATAGTAAAGCTAATAAAAAACGCGAACGTTTCTGACCCATGATAAAGAACTTTGTTGAAGTTTGATGAAACTGTAAAGCAATGAATTATGAAGGGAATAAACCAAATCTAATCACAGTTAATACAATTTTTAGCACAGTTACTTAAGTCAAAAATTGTTATGTTGCTGTTTTCATTGTTTTCTCATGATTTTGCAATTTGACTTCGTGCTCTAGCACAGTTTTGCTACGTTGTGGGAAACTATTTCTTTTAAGGAAAGCGACTCAGTTACTCCATTTGTGTGGACCTTTTAAAGGAAGACACGGGGCAAAACGAGATCAGTGATGAGCATGCCGCCTCGAACCAGGTTGCAGAACTTCAGCTCTTGACTGGATGCTGAGGTTGTTGCTCCTCGAGCTCGTGCACTATTGTGGAGCTACTAGGTAGTTAGTGTAGCTGGCTGGCTGAGGCGTTGAGAATGCACAGTCAACTTTCTTTATGAGACACTTTTCAGGGCTTCCATTTGGCTTGCTCACGTGTATCTTAAGTTTAGTATGTTTTGTGTGCGTTATCATTAGTAGCTATATGTTTTTGTCGTCAGGTTGCTTACTATGCGAAAAACATAATTATTCTACACACATTGTATTACCAATATAGACAGAAAAAACCGGTGCTAATGTTTTTA
Organism: Orchesella cincta; assembly: GCA_001718145.1. Classification (NCBI taxonomy): domain Eukaryota; kingdom Metazoa; phylum Arthropoda; class Collembola; order Entomobryomorpha; family Orchesellidae; genus Orchesella; species Orchesella cincta. Next base: position 45,147 of record LJIJ01001260.1, read on the forward strand.
GTTTGATACATAACATACATAAATAATTGATACGATGGGGTACCGTAATACAGGACAAATTGGATATGGGATTCTTAGCATTTCGTCTAGATAACTTATAAAACCCAAGTCATCTTTTTAATTACTTGTCTTCTGAATTCGTTTTCAGTTGGAAGCACAGGTGTTGACTGTCTTATTAATGAAATAGTGTTTCATGGTAAAAATTCATGTTCATTCTAATTTTGAGTCACTGAAAACACTACTCCTTAAACATTTTCATCTCAAAACTCGCTAAATGTACCAACTTCTGATTCCAAATACGGAGGAATAATTTAAAAAAGAGAAACGACATAAACCCAAACATTGTGTAGAAGAGATCCTTTGCATACAAGCCTGGATATTTTTGCAAGCGAGTGTAGGGCAACCTGGTGCTCGTTCATCATATGAATGCTTTATTTTTTCATTGCATGTCAGAAGTCTGCATAATTGAATTGTTGTTTGCGTAATACATTTCTTGCTCTGTTTCATGTTTGATGGTCTCATCCTCTTAAATCAATCCCGCAGGGTGAATTGGGTCTTTTTATGTAATAAAAACATTTTCTGTTGTGTTTTAGCAGCTGCGGTTGGCATCAATTCTTTTCTTCAAACTTCAAACTAACAAGAAGTTACAAGATCTCACTTACAAATAGTCACTGACGGATTCCAAGAAATAGAAGCAGCGCTTATGTAACAAGCGATATGCGTAAAAGGACAACATTTTATGACATTTTGTTACATCATTCCGTGAAATTGCGAACGTATCCTTAAGCAGATTTGTAAGTGCTTTCCTTCTTATTGCCACTGAAAAAGTTGAGAGGAAACCTCGATCTTGTGTATTTGTAGAGTATTCTAGTAGAAATTTTCCAAATGCAAAATGGAACGCTGTGTCACTTGTTTCCCGCAACGGAGCTGTCTTCAATTCAATTCCAACCAACCCACGTTTCTAGATTGCCAATGCTCATTTAAAGTTTGTGACGTGCGGGATCGCGAAACCAAGCATTAAAAGTTTGTTATTTGATGTAGGCAAATAAGGAACTAAAAATAAAATGGAAATGGTTCCCCATCATATGACATTAATGCGCAAATTGTTAGCACGGGATGTGCCAACAGTTTCTTTCTCTGAACAACCTCTTTCTTTGTTTTTTATCACACTAAATATGTAATACAATATTATTCTATTGCTACAAGCATGTATATATATATGCTGAAGAATCGGGGGGTTTGAGAGGGCATAATTGATAACAAGGATTTTCATTTGGCGTCGGAGCTTTCCACGTCTATCTTAACGCTTTTTTTCAGGACCAAATTTCAGTTATAATTGTAATTACAACTAAATTAAAAAACTTAGAAATGCATTCTAAATTATACATTTATGTTGTTAGAAACATATTTCCGAACTGGCTTAGGGTTTCGGTAAATAAAACAATGCTTGAGTTACCTCAAGCTTGGAAATTTACAAATGATCTATTTTCAAGCTGAAAATAAAAGTGGGTGTGATTTAACATCAGACCAAATTCAAATTCATCATGTGAATTGTTTTTTTTACTTGAAGACTTTGTTCTGCTAAATATTCTATAGAAACCAGTCCATTTGTTATACCTCTCGAAACGAGTTGTATTATTAGGCTCTTTGCTGCTTCCAGCTGAACTGGCAAATCCAAAGAATGACAACTGACGGAAGAAAACGTGCTTGAGTGTCTTCAACCAACCACATTTTAGAACCCAACAGAAAACAAACTTATGCTTTGTCAGCAACCAGTATTATCCGAAATCATTCCATTTTTGAATTTTCTCTTAATTGGATTTTCCACTTCACACGTATTTGTCAAAAAGCAACAGTAGAACTTATGTTCTATGACAAACAAAACGGCTTAATACCGATTTGCTATATAATACTGGATTGGTGTAATGTTACATTTTCAGTTTTGTTTTCTATTCTTCTGTATGGTTGCTGACTTTATGTTTCTCCTCTTACATGAGCATCAGCAACTAATTTGCTGGAGCAGGTAATGCGAACAAACATAGACTATATTGAATAGCTTGAAATAAGTTTTTAGCGTTGATATACGGCAATCTGTAGCGCCTCGTGCCATAGGAATATTGAAAAGATAGACATCGATTTCAAATATGCATTTTCAGTTTCAATTTATAGCCATTTTTAGTTGATGCATAATTTTGTCCAGGTATTTGGCTGAATAAAACAACTATTTCAATAACCAAGCTTAATTAAGTAGGTTAATTTTGAATTCACAGTTCCGTTTTTATTGGGAATTAACATGGGAAATAACTACAATGCATTAAATGTAATCATCAAATATAAATGCTTCAATTCGTCACTTTATGATCCAGTGGGGAAGTTTACACCTAAGCGTGTTACAATTGGGAAGTTGAATTGAATAATAATCAGACAACCACACCATGTTACAACATTGTATTTTGGAGTTGACTAGAAAAGCCGATTAAAAGGTAATCCTTCAAGTATAAACGAGTTTATGGTAATGTTACATACCATGTATGTGCCACATCAACTCATATCAACAAGTATTTGGTATACTAATAAGATATGACGATGTACGGAAAGGCTGCCAAATTATGAAATGAAGCAAAAATCAGTTAAAAATTTTTTAGACAGCATATCTTAGTCAATTCAAAAAAATCGTTTACGAGCTCAAAAAAACCATTTACAGCAACGTCAATTGAAAATGTGAAGTATGCAAATAGGAAAATTGACGTGAGCCATTTTATCACCTCAAAAAACTCAGCGGGGAGCAAAATAAATCCAATATTTTTATGGAAATGAGCTTGAAATGGAGAAAAATCTGATGTGGTTATGAAACATTGTATTATCAAATGTAAATAGAAATTGGCATTACCGTTGCTCACCATGATTTAACTTGGTTCGGCACAAAATGAAAACTAAAAAGTAATATCTCGTTTGTATACACATTAGGAGCTTATAGAACTACAGCGTAGGCCCACGCATAAAAAACCATCTCTAGCTTCTATTCATGTGTTAAATAACATCTGAGAGAATTGGAGATGTTGGAATGAGAAGTCTTCTTTTACTTTCAAATAAATTGAAATCATTTTTTCGTTTCAAACGGAAGTTACAGTTTTATTTGATAGAAGACTGACATGCTCTGAAAGTAGCGTATCCTTTGAAAACATTTTCGGAAAAATACTGTTTTGCAAATATAAATGAGACCAGGTAAGCCGTTTTCTTTGCAGAACATGGAACTTCTATCTAATTTCTAAGTAAAGCAGATTAATGCTGTTGCTTCCTAAATTGCATTTTAAGTTGATGGAACCAAGATCTCAGTTTCCGTTTCCGGTACATTTAAACCGTTTTCTTTTTAATGCATTGGTGATATACCATTACACTGTACGCTGTACGAAAAGGAATTCGACTACATTACAAAGAACGGAGTTGCTCAAAAATGCAGAGGCGTTTGTAATGGTATATTACGCCAAGTACCATTCGTCCATCAATTCTACATCGCGACAAGGCATCGAAGTTCGACTTTTTCGGATATGGAAGCGATCAAGCCTTTAATTTATATTGTGATGGGAAATAATTACGAAATGCCTATCGGGATGGTGTCGCGCGTTTTTCGGGGGACTCGATAAGTTGCAAAGATGTTCTATACTGTATACGGCGGCAAGGCGAGATATAGGATATTAGGTCGCAGCAATATTGTAAAAATAGCAAACGGATGCTCCTCAATATATATTTTATACTAGTTGAAACTTATACATAATAGTAAAGTAAATATGCAGTCAGTGCCTTCATGAAATACCATTGAATACAAATTTATTAATTTTACACAAAGGGTATCGTTTATTAACGACACCAGAAGAAAGTAGCGATTGAGTTACATTCACAATATAGATCACACTTAACACACCCAAACAAAACGGTTTGGCGTATAAATAAAATTAGATGTCGCATTAATTTTGTTTCACTGACTAAACTTCTAAAAACTAAATAAACAACCGTTTCTTTCCACTTCTAAAGTTCTGCTGGCTTAAATTGCGGTAAATATTTACTTCACTGTCACAGTTCAAATTGTTGGGAAGATTTCCTGTCGTCTACAAGTGAAGTGAGGGTCTCTTGTAATTGCTGAGCCTTCACCCGATACTTTTTGTAATTAACTATTTCTTTTTGAAGCTGCCCATCGTCTGAGGCTTCGGTTTTGACTAATTTGAAATGTTCACAACTTAACATGAAAAATTACTAATGCAGTTGTTTCTCTTGAGTTTATGTATTTACATGAACTTGTTAATACACAAGTACAGAACGGGATGTAATAGAACAACATAAGTTTAAGTTTCCTTTGATTTACAAATGATGTTTTCCCCGCTATACCTATTTCGAATATTGAGCGATATCGTATCGATTAAGGTCCCTTATGTATACTAATGCATGAATATATAAATCAAACCTTATGGAAATGTTGATGCAGTCGATAAACATAAGATATCGAAGCTATATTGCAGTCTAATATTGAATCAACGCGGATTAATCCAGGTTGATTAAATATGTAAAGATGATCGAAATTTCTATATCGGAAAACGCGATTAGTAAACTATGTCGAAACCATTATGAAATTGCGGTGTAGATGTATTTGAGACATTGCGCGATATTGTGACGAGATTATTTCGGTTAAGTGTGTTACTTGGGTAGTTTCTTTCCATGTTGTGATTTATTAAGTTGTAAATATATTTCAGTTTCACTCCTTTATTCTGTGTTTTACAGTTGACAAGTGATGTAGCATCAGACCCCATACAAATTTGAGTCTATCCAGTAAAGTTTACTTCTTACAGGGTTAACTTCAAGAAAACATTTCGCGCGAGGGACGACGGCAGTTGCACTACCTGAACCATTACAGTTTACCCTCTCCTGCCCATTTTTTCATCACAAGTTTGCCCATGGTAAATTCTTTTGAAATGAAGCGACGAAATAATAAACCGTCAATGCCATAATGGACACGTAATATGTTAAAACTGCCATTGTTGCAATCATGGACCCGTAACCAACTCCTTTGAAAAATGGGGCACATTTCCAACTACAATGGAATGTAAAAAAAATCGTCAGTTTAGAGTTCAAATTAATCGGTGAACCCTAATTAATATCTGTTTTACCATTTGACTTGGGAATAGCCAGAAAACTGGCATAAAGTTAGCTCCAGGAAGTAGATTGGGTATTACTTTACCTTCTCCTAGTCATTAAGTTTATTTTTTACGTTAATTATTAGTAATTTTTTAAAGATAATATTATAGTATATTAAAAGTTGACGTTGACACAAGCTTGCCATTATATATATCTACCAAGTGCACCATACATATGCAATTATGGTTGTTCACCCCCGAGATTGGGTGTAAATCGAAATATCAATTATTTACTGCACCTGTAGACCCTACGCAACTGGTTGCAAGTTCTATGGTAAAAAATTGTAGGTTGCCAACGATCCCATCTCACCTTTCTCATATGAAACAATGCCAAAAAGCTTTTAAAAATTGGATGACCCAAAGCCCTTGTCCAGATGAAAGGGATGCACAACAATGTTTCTCTGCTATATGAACTTTCAATTCAGTTAATTCGTACTACTCATTGATAACCCAATCACGCCAGTCCAGTCAGTCACCTCATTTCCTTTTCATTTTGCTGATTAGCCACCACTTGCTTTCCACTCTGTATTCACCTTTTACTCTGCAATAATAGTTGTTTGCTTTG
>LJIJ01001261.1:0-50876 GCA_001718145.1 Orchesella cincta
CAGAAAGGTAGAATGGGGGTATGAGTGCGAAGACTAGTGTTGGGGTAGGAGAGATGGGGGGGCTATGAGAAGTGATCGGATTGGAAGAAAGCTAGAGGTAAAGTTGGAAATCAGAAGTTCCGGCATTTTTTACGACTGAGACAGATAATTCGCAGCTGGAATTCATTCAACATAAGCAGTAATAAACTATTCTGGACTTTCAATGTGCATGAAACAAATAATAATGGATCTTTAGTTTTATCTTCAAAATCAGGAATTCAACATTCCGTCAAAACACTTGTCTCCAAGCTATTCTTTAAATTATTTGAGATTGCTTTAGTCAATTAGCCCCTGAAAGTAGCTGCGTAATTGCCATTCCTCCTGAATTCGATGCAGAACAAAGGCAGCTTATTTTGGAAGCCAGTAAAATGGCAGGTTTACAAAAGGTCGTCTTTCTGGATGGAGATATTGCAGCTGCACTGACTCTACAGCATGCCCGCGTGGTTGGTAGCAGCAAAACCATTATGTTCCTTGAATTTAATCAGTTGAGCTGGAATCTTTATATTTTGGTAGGGTATCAGTCAAACTATACCAGAATTGTTTCCAAGTCATATGATAACTCTGAGGATCTTATTAATTGCTGCATTCAAGAATATTGTGAGACGGTGGATTGTGATAAAGATACGCTGAAATATGATGTTCAATTTGCAGCGAGACTTCGGTAGCGTCGCCTTTATTTAAGGGCGAAGATGCCTTTCTGAGTTTACTTCAAATCCACCAAAATTTCATGTTTCTACGTACGGGATCTCAGATTATGTTAACATTTATCAAAACACTACGGAAGAATATATCAAACTAAAAATACAACCTTTCACTCAATTTGTTGATGATAATCTCGAACAAGTTAATCTAAAAATGGAAAACATTGATGAAATCAGTATGGGTGGAAAATACGGAAAGATTTGGGCAGTTCAACAAAGCATTGGTGACTACTTGAATGGAAGAAACGTAGCTATGAAGGATATTTCCCCGGTTCGTACCGCTGCGTATGGAGCTGCGGTGAAGGGTTTGGAAGTGACTGCTGAAGCGATTAAACAAAGTCGAGTGAATGCTACCAATATGTAAAGATGTCCTTTAGTTTAATTTTAAATTTTTTTTATTGGAACACATAACTTTTCCGTTTATGACTTGTAATTTTTGTCAGAATTAAAACAAATACATACATTCAATAAATATTTTAAACTTTCTCCATGTTCACTTACTAATTCAGATTATCTCGTTCTGTAGTCTTTGTGGATTTTTTAAAAATCAATAGCAACATAGTTGATTCACTAATTACATCACACATCAGTCACATTAAATTTCAGGTTGTAGATTGCACTGCAAATTTTATTTTATATTTTAGAAACAGTTCACAAAAACACAAATAAAAAATGTTAGGACATATATCAACAATATGTATCGTTTCAAAAACGTTAAGTAATTACTCCATCTCATTCGTTATATATGCAAGTGGGAAAAAAGTTTTGAGTAATACATATTTCATTAATTAACATACGTAAAATCATGAAATGCATAAAAGGTCGCCAGTGACCAACCTAATTCCTAATTCATTGATACAATATCATGCATACAAGCATAATCGTGATGCACCAACAAGTCGAGATGCATTGTTTACCTACTGCAATGGCATTCTACTTAATAATTTATGTATGTACATTTTATAAGCCTATCTATACTATACTTAAACCACATCTTGGAATGCATGCAAGCTAATTTGCGAGTATGAGCATACGTGAGTGAGCACGTCACTGCAATGAGATGATAAGAAATGTTGGATTTAACTACGTCCAATTTACCATAATACTATTACGATTGGAATTTACGGACGACTGCCCTACAAATTTTATAGAATTCTAACCCGTCTCAATTTGGCGTAATGATTTTGTGGATTAAAGAATACCAGAAAAATAACTCATCAAATCTCATTTAGATTCCGAGTTATAGATTGTGTGGCATGTTGAACTGCAGCTGGAAATGAGACGATGATGATGACTAGCGATGACGATGACGAAAAATCCACAAGAAAATAGAGATGATGATCTGAAGAGCCCAGTTAGAAAACGTTTGAGATTCAATGTTCTTTCACCAGTCCATCTGTTCACAGGAAGGGAGGAACAGCTCAAAGAATTACATGAAAAAGTGACAACGAATGATGGAAAAGCTACTGTTATCACCCAAAAGGCAGCGATAACCGGTCTTGGAGGCATTGGAAAAACAGAACTATGTCGGAAATACATAGAAAAGCATTCTGAAGACTATGATGGAAATGTTATTTGGATTGGAGCTGAAAAGCAAGAGGATATAATCAAGAGTTTCAAGATTTCGGCAACAGATCACCTAAATATCACTCTTAAAATAAGGACTCTTGCAAGACCACTTTTTCTCTCCGGTTTCTTTCCAGCTGTCGTTCTTGACTATATTTGAGAGAGTTGACAGTTATTGATCTACTATTAAAATTATTATTGTATATGCGTGCTCGGTTGAGCGTTGTAAAATTTTAATAGAAGCAGCACAAATGTGGTAAGGACAACTTGGTAGTATTTTTTAATAAAAATTTGCAATCAGCAAATTCTTTTTCAATTTACTGTGGTTGGGGTTCTAATTCGATTCATATATAAAACTAAACTCAACCCTCAAAATGAAAATTAAGTCGAGGTATACGAAAGCCCAAACTATAACCAACAAATTGGCTACTTAAACATCCGTGGTATGCACAGGGGATGACCAATGTCAACCGATCCTTTTCCCCAAAAATCCCTTCGTATTCTCGTCGTGTTAAGTTAGACAAAAGTGGCAACTTTTAGATATTGCAAAACACATAGAATATACTTACCATGTATTTCTGCCCCAGTAAATCTAATACCAGTGAACTAGTGTAACGTTGCGGTGGAGCTGTGCAAAATTTCTCAACGCAAGACCCAGTAACTGCAAAAATATCAAATTCAGTGGGAAATACACAACAATTCAAATATGGGAAACTGATGTAGTTTGTTCAAATATTTCGTTAACAAAAAATGGAACCCTATATTTTCTGCGGTGTTTTAGTGTTCATTTTTCAGCTTGTCAGTGACACTTTACAATTTAATACGGTTAATTTTGAAAATAGTCTGCACATATTTGAGGACTGCCTGGTTCACATAGTTGCTCCTAATATTGAGGTAAACCAAACAAATAATGATTTAAAAATTGAAAATTTTAACCAAATAATTTGCTCTGTTACAGGGAAAAGAAAACTTCTTCACTGTTGAGCCGTTGAAGTTTCCAGTTGTCCTTTCACGTCACGTGTACCTACAACGTTCATCTTTATCATCCGTGGATGCGAATTGCCAAAGCAATACTTTCGATTTGAAAAATGGCAGCGGATTTCTTTTCCCAGGGCTGCCACCTCAAAAGCTAACATGCTTTGCACAGATATTCCTAAATGTACCTAAATGGAGCATTTGAAAGTGGAGTTTCAATCTGCCCTGATCAAGGTCAGCCAAGACATAAAATATGATGAGTGTTTGCTAGCTTTTGAAACACTCTTGCGAAAATGTGTAGATCAGGACGAGCTATTACGGAACCACAATTGAATTGCGATAGTAAAACATTATATCGCTGATACTTTGATGAGATTAGGAAAGTTCCAAGAATCCTACCTGTCAACTTTTGATTCAGGTTTATGAAAACCTAAAAGAAAATTATACTTCAGGGTTGAGTGATATGGTTATAAACACTCTTTGGCAGTTAACTAAAACTTTTATTAAGATGGAAAAATAGGGGGACACTGTTAAGGCTTGCAGACTGATGTTGTCAGTTTCCAACAGTTCAGGTGATATTGAGAAAGAGATGTTGGTAAATCCAAATTATTATTATATTCGTTTATTCGCAGACATTCATATCATGTTTTACAACAGTAGAAGTCCATAGGGCTACATCATCAAAAAAAAGGAAACGAAACTACTTACAAATATAAAAGAACGCGATAATAAAAAAAATGAAACACCAGTTCCAATAAAAATTACTTCATTACGTAAAAAAGGAAAAGAAACGAATACAATTTGGTCAGATTGTCACGTAAATTATAAAAATAACAGGTCTTTCCATTCTCTGCTGATCGATGATTCAACAAAACAATTAGAATTTACAATGGCACTAAGGACATTATTTGTGGTATTTGCTAGGCGTGTTATTAGGGAGTACGCTGCTGCTCTTCTTATGGCACCAAAGTCTCGAACATGATTATCACAAAACATGGGTGAGGCGCCGGCTCTCCTGGAATAACCAAATAAGATTCTAAATGCGTCATTATAGGCCGTTCTGAGCTTGCCCAGTACCGCACGTTTGACTGGCACCCAAAGGCTACTGCAATACACATTAGAAAAATACGTTTTAAAAAGATAAATTTTAACGTTATGAGAGCAGCTTGCAAATCTCGACTTTAGTAGATTTGCTTTCGCATATATTTCTCTTCGCCTTCGGTTGATCTCCTCGTAGTCCCGGTCGTTGCAGTTAATATCATATCCCAGATATCTAACTGTATCTTGCCATTGTAGAACCTTCCCACAAAACCTAACAAGAGGTCTAGTGTCAAAGTACGACGCACGAGTATCACAGAAGCACTGACATACCGATTTAGATGGGTTGAAAACTAAATCGTGCTCAGTGGCATAAGTTTCACATACTTCTAGTAAAATTTTTAAGGCTTTTATGCTCGAAGTGAGCAGACAGATGTCGTCAGCGTAGAAAATATTATTTATGACTGTTTTCCCAATCCGACATCCTACGCCACTGTTCGTCAGCTTCTTACTCAGATCATCCATGTACACGTCAAAGAAGTAACTTGATAATATACCTCCCTGACGCACAGAATTGAGCACAGAGAACGGGGCCGAAGCGGAGCCCTTCCATTTCACACTGAACTTCTGATGTCGAAACCAGAACAAAAGTAGTCGTACAACATCTGACGCCAAGTTCCGAATACACAATTTTTTCAAGAGTGTGAAATGATTCACCATATCAAACGCCTTGGTTGCGTCAAGATAACATGCGTAGACTGGTGTGCTCCTCCGTAGGTAGAAATGAGCAACTTCCTTGACTGTGTATACAGCCAACTCAGTCCCAACACCTTTCTTGTACCCAAATTGGTTGTTTGTGGTGTAAAGTGATACGCCAAACTTTTTAAGAATAATTATCTCAATTATTTTTGAAAAAACACTGGCTAGAGCAATCGGTCGATAGTTGGAGCTAGATTTCTCGTTTGAATTTTTCTTCTTTAAGATAGGTGATATAATAACGCACATTATTTCACTTGGGATGTACGCATGTGCAAGCATGGAGTTAATGAGAATAGAAATAATTGGAGATATCATAGAGCATGCGTGTTTATAATGCTCAGCTTGAAGTAAATCCGAGCCACAGGATTTGCCCGATTTCAGCTGCATAATGGCTTCCTCAATTGCTCCAATTTTAAAATGGGTCTGAGCTTTTGTGCTGGAGTTTTTCTTAATATAGCCATACACAGCGTCCTCCCCAGAGGTACTTTGGTTCAAGTTGAACAGTTTTGCATAGGTTGCTGCCCAGTACTCCGCGATGTTGCTGCTTCCTGTTACTCCATCAATTTTATCCGAAACAGATTGAGTCTCAGAGTCGTGACTTTTAACGTGTTCCCAAAACTTGACAAAATCTTTTCCGTTATATGAGAGTGCAACGCTATCCTGCATGCGTTGTTCCTTTGACTTTCTGCATTTTCGAAGGGCATACTTAAACATTTTTTGCTTCTGCTTCATTGTAACATAATCATCACCAACACTTCTGCCAGTATCTACCCACATCTAAAATGAGAAGCGATTATCGTTATAATATTGCTTGACCAAGTCATTCCACCCACTTATCTGTTTGTCAGTACGTTTTTTATTTCCTTCTTCTGTCTTGAAGGCTGCGTGGGCTGATTTTTTTAAAATTGACAGCAAAAGATTCGACTTTTCAGAAATGATGCTACAATGACTGGTGTCAGTGCAGTTAGATACTGTACATACGCTCCAATCATGCTTTATTATTTCATTGTACACACACAACTGGTAAGTTTGCTTTTGAACACATGTTAGCCAGTTCCACTTGATCTTTTTAATGGTTGGACGCACTAACTTCACATCAGCTTTTAAGCTTAAATTTAAATTCACCTCGACGCAGATTGGAAGGTGATCACTTAGGGTAGCGGAGAATGGCAGCGACACATTTTTAACTAAATCCTTGCTTGAGAGGCAGTGATCAATCCAACTTGTTGACCCTGTCCCTTTACTTACAAAAGTGAAAGAGTCCGTTGGTAAAAACAAAGAATCTGCTATGCTCAAGTCCATGTCAACACACAATTGCTCAAGCTCACAGTATTTGGCACTTTTAGATGATACATTAAAATCTCCAACAACTAATGATAAACAGTCAAACTTCATTAGAGTTGATTGAATTAGCCCGTAGTATTTAGTAATGAGCTCGTCATTATCAGATGTATTACATGGCATATACACATTCACAATTAAAAGGTTGCCTTTGTTAGTGCTCAGAAGCACTGATGGTATTCTGGGATCATTTGTATCTACCTGTTGTATTGCACCAGCAAGGTCATTCCTAACTAGCACTGCAGTCCCTCCATATGGCCTACCACGTAGCCCATTACGTGATTTGCTCATACTTGACACACTAAAACACTTATAATTGGGAAATGCTTTTTCAATTAACTTGCCTTCAAATGCATATAACCAGGTTTCCTGCAAAAGAATCACATCGTAATTTTGACACACTTGTTGTAGCCAGACATAATTGGATTTGAAGCTTTGAATGTTCCATGAGAGCACCTTCATTTGGTGGATGGAATGCTAAAAGATTTTTTCAACCCAAATGGTTTGATAAGTGATCCAGCTGGCCATAGCTCCGCTTTTATAGTGTTTTTGAGGAAGTCTGAAAGTCTGTCGCTTCCAATGTCGAAAGTAATTTTAAAGGATGGATATGTGTCATATTTGGTTTTCCACACTTCAACACTTAAAGTCTTGTGACTTTTGAATTGACTCATGGTATGTGTGGAAATGTCATCACATGTAGTTTCGGAAGTGCATCTAGTCAGATATAGTATCCCAACTCTGGACTTGTGAATGGCCTTGACATTAGAATCCGCCGTTCCGCCAATCCCCGCTTTGTGTGGTTTAGATTTTTGCTGTTGTTTACGTTTTGTTCTTCTGTCCACCTCCCAGCCTTCGGTGTTGTTGAGAGCTTTCTCGTTTCCTTGATCTCTGGCCATTGCCACTTTTTGTGATAATGTTGGGGATGAAGGAGCCGGTTACGTGTCGCATTCTGTTTTCCTGGTTTACTACCTGGAGGTATGTTGGCTTACTTGGAATTGTAGTTGGCCTTGCAATTGATTTCATTTCAGTTGTCATGTTTTCTACCCCATTTGAGAGCTTTTTAAAATCGTCATATACGCTAGCAAGACCAGAGAATTTTGTCCTGAGTTCTTGTATCTCTATACGTAGTTCTTCGCCTATGCCACCCCTGCGTTCATTGACAAAAAGTTATGATTTGTTCATTCACTATTGCCTTTCATATAGTGACGTATGTCATTGCTCCCATCCGTCATTCTAATCAGGCATTAATGCAGGTAATGTTATTATTCCCATCTTTGGAATGCTGTAATCTTCTCGCTGCATACCAAACCAATCTTATATACCTATATTTCTCATGAACATGATTATTATGATATGATTCAGGAAGAGAGAGAGAGTCAAGCTAGCAAACCAACAACATCCAAATTCACTCTCTCTCGATTCGGCCTTTACTTACAATAAAATCTATTACCAATTGGCAACCTAAACCTATCGTAATAATTCCAATCCATTATTATCATAAAAACCAAGAATAATATCATATTCAAAACTATATACACAAGTCATCAAGTCATCTTATGACGACGGAGCTTGTAGAAAGAATGCCAGAGTAGAAGAGCCGTGATTTTTTTTTTGTTTTCGTTTAGTTGCTTATTTGCTCACAAAAAACCAGCGATTCTCTTTCCATTTTGGAGCAAATTTGATACACAGAGTCATCAAACGTAAGTGTCTTGGTAGGGCAGGGAGATTTAATAGAGTTCAAAACTGTTGCTCAGAACCTGGATATTTCTTTCAGTATTTTTACAAGACTGTATAGCGTGATATAGTAATAACAGTAACTCTGCTATGAAACAGGCAAGCGGAGCACACAAAACATTAAAATCACGTTTTGCAAAAGTAATAAATTAATTCAGCTTGGGTTCCACAGGTTTGTCTAAAAACCTAGAGTTGGAGATGCACATTTTTTTATGTGTGGAAATAAGGTGAAAACTTCAAATGATAGCTGAAATGGTTCTGAGTTGCAACATCATCGCCGTCGTCTTTTTATTTTTAAGCGATCTACTACTTTAAGTGACATTGAAATGTATCATCTTACCATATTTTTCAGGGAAATTTTCTCTCACTTGGTCTTTTGTATATGGCCAGACATATTTCATTAAATCTACCGTTATTTAACAAGCGAGTATAGTTAAATAGAACTAATTTTACGTCTTAATCTCAAAAGTCTTCTAAAATCTCAAGAACAACAGCGAGCAAGCGAGTACAAAAAATGCTTCTAGATGAACGTATAGAGCAAAAGAGTTGATATATAGAAACAGGCATGTAGCAGAGCAACATCGAAGCTTTACCTTTTTATGTAGATTTTCCTCCTTTTTAGAGTCAGGTTTCTACCAGAACACTTCACTATGATGCATGACGGCTACTTATTCTCGAAATACAATTTTACATGGAGAGTGACAACAAATTTTTAAAATCGACCCTGATGTCATTTTATGATCGCAATTCACTTTTCTAGGGTAGAAAATCCGAAAAAGCCGATAAAACTATCTTTGGAACTCCAAAATGTACCAATTTTAAGCTATCCTCTCAAAGTTCACGCTGAATCGCCATTTTAGCCCTTCTTCCACAGTATCTTTTCTGCACGCAAAGCAAAATCGTAGTCCCCCCAGTTCTGAGATACCAATCTATCAAATAAAGTTCTTGTGAACATTTTGCTTCAAAAATTATAGAAATACACCTGCGCAAACTCAAACGGCAAAGGTTTCAATATTAGCCAAACTGTTTAAGCAAAATTCAAAAACCGTCCATTTCAAATGTTCATGCTGGTATTTTGCTTTAAAATATTAGTACATGACGTTTTAACAATGTTAGGAACAATTTCAGGAATCATGCATGCCTTACAGCTGAAATTGAGGAACCTAAAAAATTGACAGAGTCGAGATTTCAAAACTTAAATGTTGTGCATGTAGAGTTTGCGCAGTGTATTTCTACGTTTATAGATGAAAATGCTCACAACACTCTCATTTGATCAAATGTTTTCACAGAACAGGGGGGACCCAGATATTACAGAACTTATGACAAAGATACTGCGGTAAAACTACTAAAATTGGGGTCCCGGGCATGCTTTATTAAAATAGTTAACAATTGGTACATTTCGACATAAAGTATTCTTATTGAATCTTCACAATTTTTACCCTAGAACAACTGAATTTTGATCATATATGGGCTCGTTGAAAATTTTTCTCCAAAATTAATTTCGAGAGTAAGTAGCCGTCATGCATCATAGTGCACTTGTATGAGTACAGCTCATGATATTATGCTCCATTTCCATTCAGTCAGACCAATTCGTTGACACTTTTTATGATGCTTGCGAGTTTGTATGCAATCATGTTGAGTTCAGAAATGTTTATGTTTATGTGAATTGTTTTTTATTTGCCAATAAGTGTCAGAAGTCAAAAATGCATTTTACTTTCGTCCTCAACACAAAATATGATTCAACGAAACAGTCCACCAGCTTCTTTTTCCGTTGTCATTATTCAAATTTATATACCAGATAAACACAAAGTAAAACGAAAATTGTTTAACTATTTGTTTTGTTTCGACTACATTGTATTACATTTACAATGTAAATCAGCTCTATTTGATTCGTTTTCATTAAAACCGACTTTGGGTGACTCAATTGGTTTTGATTGATTCGATATCATTTTGGTTTGGATGCGTTTTTATATTCGACTAAACATTCGGAACGTATTTGGATTCCTTCGCATTCACATTAAACTATCTACATATCTAACCTACCTGATTTCAAAATTCTGTAGAGAACGTCCGATTAAACTATTGTGATATTTGTATAATCGGCCCAGGTTACCGGTCCCACCGGCTCTAGTTTTGTAATAATGCTACATAGATACTTCAAGTTCTGTTCGAGGTGTGCCCATATGAATCTCTAAAAGTGTTTCATGTTGTATGCAAATTATGGTGGAGACAGTCACTCCTAATCTTTCGCTCCCAAAGTAAATTGGGATGTGGGATGCTAGCCAAAATTTTGTGTGCTTTCTCAGCAGCGTGCCCCATTGGAGACTTTCGGGAAAGCTTGCGAACACCCAACGCCCATTTCAAAAAATTGTCAACGAGGATAAAAATGTATCGTTTTTTTACCGAGATGTGTTTAATAAGCTGTGAAGGGTTTTTCAAGTCTTAAATTGGTAGGAAATACATTGTCCACCATTTCTTACAAAAATTTAGTACAATGAGTCAATGCGGCTCCTTTCCGTCATATTTGACATCATGACAAAACGATACAAATGTGTTATTTTTACAATAATGGTAGCAAATATTGAAGAGTACGACGTTCGATGGTGCAGACAGGCGAACCATTAGTTTTCTAACGGCCAACTATGGATTTTCTACAAAATCCTTTGGTAAGGTAGTCAAACATGAGGCCACCTTAACTGGTCAAAATCAGACCGATTTAGAGCTAGTGAAATAGCAAATATTTGATGCTCACAAAAAGTCGTCGCTTATAATGAAAGCAGAGTCATTCGAGCTGATTATCGTGCACCTAACTAATGGAGCCATTCAATGTTTTTCAGACTTGGATCGAACTGACACGCTTTCTTTTTTATCTTATTTAACTATTTGTTTCGATTCGACCATATTGTACCAAATTTACATTGTGAATCGGTCTATAGATTCTTTTCTTTACAATCGACTTTGATTGACTCGACACTCGATCAGTTCTATGCTTTGTTTGATTCGATTTTGTTGCAGATACGTTTAATATTCGATTCAACGATTTGGAATTTATTTGGATTCCTTAGCATAGACATTAAACTAGATACCTAACTACTACATACGCAGTCCACCGCTGCTACTTCCAGCAGATCTTCAAAGCGGTCGTCGTCCCCTTCATTACTAGAGGATAGTAAAAATCCTCGAAAGTATCGTACGGTTAGTCAAATGGAAAGGGTAATACCGTCCCTGGTCCGCTTGGGAGCCGGAGAAGCATCTCAGCTGTAAGAACTTCATCAAGGAGTTTCAAGAAGGTTCATGATAGATCACTGTGAAGTTTATTATATTATCTGTTAGCTTACGCTTCATTTGAATTAAAATGATAAGCTTTTTTTAATTTTGTTTAACTATTTGGTTTGGTTCGATTACATTGTTTTACATTTACATTGTAAATCGGCTCTACTTGATTCATTTCTTTGAAATCGACTTTGGTTGAATCGATCGGTTCTATGGTTGGTTTAAATCGATTTTGTTTTAGATAAAATTTATATTCGATTAAACGATTCGGAATTTAGTTGGATTCCTTAGTATAGACATTAAAGTAGATACCTTGCCGACCATAAGGAAATAGTACACAACAAGCTGCCAAAGCTCCGGCCAATCTTTCAGTGCGAGGAGGATGGATGTCGGAAGATATTTGACACAGAGGATCACCTTGCTCGACATGTCATCGCAGTTCATATTCCTAGGGAGAGATTTGAATGTCATAAATGTGGGAGATCTTTTAAACGGAAGTTCAATTTGGATGGGCACATATGTGCCACAGACGAAAGGTAAAGTTAAAGCTCGAGGGGGGGGGGCCGCTAAACAAGAAGAAAAGCGCTGAAGCTGTGGTGCCAACTTTTACCCAACCAGGACCTTCAAGGATTTCGCAAAGAGCTGGAAACCGCATCAAGCTATTTGGATTGTTTCGACTACATTGTATTACATTTACATTGTAAATCGGCTCTACATGATTCATTTCTTTAAACTCGACTTTGGTTGACTCGATACTCGATCGGTTCTACGCTTGGGTTGATTCGATGTCGGTATAAACACGTTTTACATTTGACTAAATCATTCGGAACTCCTTTGGATTCCTTAGCATAACGGTTAAACTACTACATACCTTACCTATTAGTTTATACTTATCTCTAAAAAATGGATAATGACTTTAGTATTTGTTTTGTTTCGGCTACATTTTAATGCGTTTACATTGTAAATCGGTTCAACTTGATTCGGTTTAACTAAAATCGACTTTGGTTGACTCGATCGGTTTATTTTGGTTCGATTCAATTTTTTATGGATTCAATAACTGTATTTGATTACTCGACAGGTATCAAACGTTGTTTTTCGTCGTTGCCCCAACCCCATGGTTGCTAGTGATTGCGACCTAAACAGCCCACTTCGCTGACTTTTTCGTTCCGTTATATACAGTGGTAAATTATCATTTATAATTTGTGCACATTTTCATTTCTAATTATTTTTTTAAATATATAATTAAGTTGGTACCCTTTCTACCGAAAAATATCTTTCCGGACTACTTTGCTTGAAGAATGAAAGCCTTCCATGTAATTGACGAGGGGCTGGAGGAAGAATGGATTATAAAAGTTGAACAGGTTTTTGCTATCGTTGTTGCTGTCCCCGCAAGTTAGATGACGATGATGAGGCTTGCAAATACAACCCAAAAGATAGGAGACCTAGAAGTCAACCTCAAGTGCAAAAACCGAAGGAAGTGTGTCAATGGGAAAATTGCATTTTTCTCAATAGTTTCTTGATATTTGGATTGGGTGATATTCCTTCTTTTTTAACTGGTTTAACTTTTTAGTTCGTTTCGATTACATTGTATTACATTTACATTGTGAATC
Source organism: Orchesella cincta (assembly GCA_001718145.1). Lineage (NCBI taxonomy): Eukaryota > Metazoa > Arthropoda > Collembola > Entomobryomorpha > Orchesellidae > Orchesella > Orchesella cincta. Next base: position 13,037 of record LJIJ01001261.1, read on the forward strand.
GGCTCTAATTAATTCTATTTCTTAAAGTCGACTTTCTTTGATTCGATTTCTTGAAAACTCGGTTTATTTATGGTTCAATTTGATTTTGTTATAGATACGTTTTTAAATATTCGAATAAACAATTCGGAAGCTAATTTGAATTGCTTATCGTTGACTGCTTCTATCTACATAAGTACCTAACCTATCAGAACTTCGCTAATCAAAAACAGCAGCGCAGTTAAAGTTCAGAACTAGAACCAACGAAATCACAGTCGTATGGGTCAACTCATGATTATTACCTAACGTTCCGACTGAGTTTAAAGTAAATGGAAGGGTCGACCAAATTCTTCTCCAATGTTCGCCTCTAGAAACTCATCAATTTCAGATTGCTGTAATAAGGCAGCACGATCTATCCTTTTCATGTTTGTAGATGACCCACCTTCCCGAAACCAAATGTGGATAACAAAAAATTCGAAAAAATACGCGCGAAAGTTTGAAAACAGAACTTATGTGTTAAAATCGTTCAAAATCTATTCTTCTTTTTGACCAGGCTAATTTAAAGCGATTATAACACTGTAAGATACGTTTTTAAGTGTTTTAAAATAAAGCGTAAAAGTTGAAAACTTTTATAACTGAAAATTTACAAAAACTTGTTTTCAAGTTTCGCGCGTATTTTTTCGAATTTCCAAAAACCCTTGATTTCGCCCCTAGGGAATGTTGTTAGCTATATGTGTTCCAAATTTCAGGTCAATCGGATGATAAACCTAGGAGAAAATGGCGTCCCTTAAACTGCCCGTGTCGATTCTTTTATTGCCCCTGCTTCAAATGTCTTAACTTGCCCCAACCGGAATGACCTTCTATCTTGCATAACTTAATGTGGTCTATAATATTAGCATAAGTTTCAACTGGGAAAAATTTTGAGAAGCAATCGACTTTCATAAAGCTGGTGGAATTACTCTTATGCGTTTTGGCGGACATGGACAGGTTTTTTACCTGTAGATATTAAGTATAAACCTGTTACTATAAATAAGATGATTGTCTATTACTTTAACAGTATAAATGTAGCAGCATTAAACTTGTCAAACTCAAATTGGTAATTTGTATGAATTTCTCATATTTCCATAATCCATGGGAAACTTCACATTAAAGTGTTAGCTAACTACACAAATTTTACTTAAATTCAGTTATGTGGGCCTGCAAGTATCTACAATTGCAAATTATATGTGATGCAAAAGTATTTTTCAATAGAATTTGCTTTTTTCAAACATGCAAAACTTAAGAACCATCACTTCAAGCAAAAACGTTGTACTTAAGGATATAATGTACGATCGTGATTTACGTTATGCAGGAATTGCAAATTACGTGGGATAGGCATAATACCAATGTTGCTAGCAGTTTTGTGTACTAGACCATACAGGGATGTGTTCCAGTAGTCATATGCAGTATGTGCTACATCTTATAGATAAGAGATATAATGCAATATTATGGCTTAAAATATGTATGTATTCCTTAACTTAAATAACCTATAAATAAAACTAGTAAATAATTTAACCTAGTAAAATTTGTGCAGTATGTCACAATGAATTTTAGTTAATTTGCGGAATGACATGAACGAAAAAATCAATGTAAATTAATTGCGTTTCAATCATTGAAACATCTTAAAAGAGACTGATTCTAATTTTATAACCAAAGTGTAAATTGCCGTTAAATCAAATTCAGAACCTTATTGCAGTACTTATCCTTCTCTCCAGTTTTAACAAGAACGCATCGGAGTCTTCTTCGGAACGATGAATTGAGTAGGAAATTTGTGATGACGGTTGAATGCTGTATGTGGGTGAGCCCATGGAAATTCAATGTGTTCCAACTTGTGGCAAATCCAAGGAAATCTGCAAAAACCAAACATAATTGAGTAAGCTAAGGCTACTCAATAAACAAAGCCTTCAATTCAAACATTTCACAAGCAAAAGCTATCGAGTTGAATTGAAGTGAAAATAAAATGGAATTGTGGGATACGCTTGAATAAAAACAAATGCAAGAAATATTATGCAACTGACGAGGAAACCACGGAGTTGGTTGAGCTCCGATTTGGATGAAATTTTGCATGCACAATGCCTTCATGGTAAAAATAATATGTGAGAAGTATGGGGTCGCACTGGCCATAAATTTTTAGTTTACGAATTTTTTCATATTTCGAATACGAACTAACATAGAGGAAGTTTGCGTGACAGAGGAAGTGTGCTTCGTGTTTTAAGAAGCCAATTTTAGAAATGCTGAATTTTTTCATAATATGCATTCAATTGGCTTGCTATTAGAACACCGTAAATTATATTACGGTAGCTCTATCGGATACTAATTCATGAACAGTGTATTTGCTTCCATACATACTTACACTCAAAAATTAACTCTAATCCTAAATCAGCCTACCTATCAAATTTTCACAATAGTAAGCTGCTTTCCTACTTAAAAAGCTTTATTTCAGAATTTTATTGTACAGTATTGATAAATAAATGACTGCGTTTCAGAGTGTTAATCGAGAAAATTGAAAGTAGCAGACTTTCATAATAAACACTTTTAATTTGTAATACCGTCGGTTATTCCACCATATGTTCAACCCATGGGCTGATTTGTAATGAAAATTTACATGCAATATTAGTGCAATCTATTTTGTTACTTCACTACACTTCCTCTGTCATGCAAACTTTGTCTATGTTTATTCCTATTCAAAAAATGCAAAAATTCATAATCTAAACATTTATGGCCAGTGCGACCCCATACTTCACAAATGTTATTTGTACCATAAAGGCATTGTGCATGCAAAATTTCATCCAAATCGGAGCTCAACCAACTCCGTAGTTTCCTCGTAAGTATTATAACAGCGTTGCTAACTTTGCCGCACCATAAAACTGGAATGAGCAGGTGAAACCCATGCCGTATATGACTGGTAATCTCTTTTTTAGAATGAGCTGCACGTTATTGCTCATCAAGAAAAATGTAACAATGTTACTTGCATCTGTTATCAATAATATTTCATGACAAGTCTAATGCGAGTTCTTCCACACGCGAGCAAATACGTGTCATACATATATATGCAAGAAGCTAACTGTGAAATGAAGCATGAAGCTAATTTATGAAAGTCATGAATAAAAAAGATGGACATACCTAGGTGCACTGGTGCAGAATCTTTTGTAACGTTGTAACCAGGTTACAGGAAGATTTGCGGGCGAAGCCCCCAGCTCATATACGGGGCATTAAGTAACATAGAGGAAGTTTATATCTGGTTACAGGAAGATTTGGAATCCTTAAAAGATTCTGCACCCGTGCCTAGGTGGGTGACTGGCTTCGTCAAGGAATTATTGATTTGTCAGCTTTTAGAGAAAACTGAAAACCAAACAGAAAGAATATTTTAAACCTTCAGTTAATATCGATATTTTGGCTTCAGTCAAGATGAACGGCAAGTGATTAGAAAGTATTTAGTCATGATGGCATACAAATGAAAATAACCAGAAATTAAAAATAGAATGTCATTTGACATTCCCAATCCCCATAAATATTGTTTAATACCTTAGTTTGTTTTTATCTGAAATGGGCTGTTAGTTCGGGTTGGGCCGAGTTCCGGATATTTGCTTATTATACGTTGGCAGAATTCAGCAACTACAAAAGTAGCAAAAAATATTTGAAACAATCAGAAGTTGTGTTTTGGTTCAAATAAAATTCTGTTTGTAAGAGTTTTACTATTTACGTAAACAAAAGAAAGGAAAACGGAAGCATTTTAAAAATTAAAATTAAATAATTAAAAATAATAAAATAAAAATAAAATAAGGTTGCACATTTCAATCGAAAAAAATTAGAAATGCATATTATGCACGCTCAACAGCAAAAGCTCACCTATGTTCTAGTGCTGAACTGCACTGATTTTTACAGTCAATGTTCTTATGCTATGGTCTGGACTCTTTCACACAGAAAAAATGTAATACATGGTAGTTTGCAACATCAAAGTGTTTGCTTGCATCGTATTATATATCCAGCACTCGTCCTGGCTGTCTTTTTGGAACGTTCATCTGCTAGAAAAATAAGAAAAATATGAATATCAGCAAGTATACATATTATGTGTATTAATTGTATCATACAAGCAACCCGTGAAAATTTTTCAGCATTGCAAGGGAGTGTTTGTGCTGCTACGCGTATTCTGTAATTTCTCAACATGCGTAGTTACTAAAATAGAATCGGTATTTGTGCGATACCGAGATCTTGTACATAATATTTTAAGGGGTGCCGTGCGAGCTAAAATAATAGGCGACTAGTGTCCCTTTCAACTTCTCAACCTGCTACTAAAAAGGCATATAATGACGCGAGATCCCAGATATCATGTGTTTAACAATTATTGCTACGGACTGCTGTAGATTTCAGAACTGAGCTCAAATTAAAATCCAAATGTACATTCATTCGTTCATATAATCAGAATCATCATATACACGCTGTTTTAAAATACGGCATGATGGAGAGCAACGACGAAGCATAGTCAGAAAATTATTTCTTTGTTTCGCATTGAGAGGCAGAAGACTTATCAACTATAAACCCAACTGTGATGCAAATATGGAATGAATGTGAGGGAACACACTTTAATATAATATATCAAGGCTTTTCGATAGAAATGCAGACTGCACCAAGACTACCAGCGACTGACTACTTCAACACCCCATTAAAAATGCATTACAAGTATAGATCTAACGAAGCTGGTATTGACTAAATGACTTTTCATAACACATATATATTTCTGTCCCATGTAACCGTTCTGTTTCCACACTTTATATGTATGAAAGCAGTGTTTTAGACTGAACGAAAGCCCTAATATTATTCATGCTTGCAGAATGCAATACAACTAATACAAGGATTATTTGAGACTTTTTGTTGATTCATGAGCTGCTATACAAATGTTACTTTATGCAAATACTACTCGTCGTAATTAAAATTTAAAAGCAAAATTAAATTCCCAATGAAGCGATTAGTAATATTAGTTTTACAAAAATTATCCTTGAATTAAAACATGGGCGGGGCGTTATAAAAACAGCAATAATGGTTATGAAAATTATATTATATTCAAAAGAAAAAATTACCTGGTTGGCTTTCCCTCTACTAAATGTTACACTTTCACGGTAATATAGTTTTTGTGGAAATTCCGTTTCTTTTAAAAAGAGTCAAAACTAACGACATCAAACCACGACACAATTGTTCCCAGTAGTTTACTAAACTTTTCTTTAATATTATTTCACTTTATGGGTAGGGTCACGGGTGCAGAATCTTTTAAGGATTCCAAATCTTCCTGTAACCAGATATAAACTTCCTCTATGTTACTTAATGCCCCGTATATGAGCTGGGGGCTTCGCCCGCAAATCTTCCTGTAACCTGGTTACAACGTTACAAAAGATTCTGCACCAGTGGGTAGGGTATGGGTAGGGTAGGTAAACATAGCTTTGTAGATTTATAAGGCTCAATTTTCTGATAATGCCGATTTTAAATCACAGTCACACAAGAATCTGAACAACTTGAACTTTAATATGTGACTTACGGGTGGTGTGGATTTACGTCTAATCACCACACCACCCTAAACTCAAATGACGCTGGGATGCTTTGCCAGTGGCTTGGTCTCTCTTTTCTGCTCTAGATTCTTTCAGAAGCATGATCCTCGCAATGAAATCACAAGCAGAAATAGCGTGGTTTTGCAGCCTACAGGGCACAATGTTGAAGAAGGGCGTTGCCTCATTCATGATTTAGCTTTTAAGAAAACGTTTCAGCTTTTCTTCTCATCTTCTTGCTCGCCTGCTTCATTCCTCTTGTTGCCGAGTTCAAACGAGTTGAAAGAAATGCAGATTTATACGATAAACAGCAAGCTGCAATGCTTGCGTACGATATCTAGTCGTGTTCCTTGTTGAAGCCTGCAATCACAAAGAAAGAAACGAGCGTTTTTCAGCTTGCATAAAACGTTTTTTCCTGGATGTCAAATACTTTTCGTATAAATGGCAATGGTATGAAATGGATAATACATACTGTGCTTAATGAACTCCAACGTATACGTAAGCATAGAATATCAACATTGCAAAACCAACTTGCTCCAATATTAGTAAGGTAGTTCGTGTACATAATATTTTGCCTCTCTAACCTACATTTTTCTCGTATTTTACGGGGCCAAGCTTCGTTTGTTTTGTGATGTGATTTCCAATGTAAATGGGTTCAATTTATATCATTCAGTGCGTACTCAAGAATGCAGGGTGTATTTGTAACCCACCATTAGATATTGGGCGATACGTTGCATCCAAGTTGGATCAAGATCTTATGAGCAATTCATTAAAATTCATGTAATTGATATAATGTATGAACAACTATTGATTTATTTGTGAATGAACGTAAATTATCCATAGAAGTAGCTAGGAAAGTAGTTACAAGTCATTACTCATAATTAATAAGTCATGTGGTAATGAATTTAAGTCAACTGTCCAGATATAACATAAATGAGCTAGAAACTGTCCCATATATTTCACATACATATGCATCGTCGAAGTACAAATGCATTTTCCATCAAAAGCAAAATGTATTGCAATTGCCACGGATTCTATTTAATTAAACTTATATTTCATGAGTTTGAAAAGTTGAAGTGAACTCATTGGTAATCTTATGGCTGCGCGTTAAATGCTTCCAATTCTAATTATACATCATACACAAGTCAGAGCTTTATATACGTAGATGTGAGCCATGAAATGTGCTTGACTGTAAATAATACTGCCTAATCAACATCGAAATGCTTGCGAACACTTATATGATGCATATTTAGAATCACTTAACGTTAAGGTTGTGAAAAGTCTTCTCTACTCTGAATAAGAGTACAGTATGATAAACCCATCCCAACTATATGCAATGTGTATATAAATATATCTATTTCTTCATGTACATCTCAGCAAAATAAAATCTTGATGTGTACACTCGATTCACAAACACAAAATAGATAGTGTAAAGTTAGGGAACAAGTAGCTACCCCATTCTTTCCATACATTTTATATGTACAGTATTTGTTCGTGAAATATAAACGTTTTTCATAGAGATTTTAGCTGTGCTATGATCAGCACGTGTCTAACTGCCTCTTTGAATGTTAACTATGTACTGTCCTCTTGTGTGGGCTTTTAATAATTTAGCCAAGAAATGCAGTTTGACGTGTTACATGCCAAAATGTATGAAGCCTTTTAGCAGAACGGTGATAACTTCTTAAAAGATGCACGTTGATAGCGTTAAAAAACTGAGACAAGTTCAGGAGAAAATGAAACTCCGTTGCATAAAGTCAATAAATCCTCTTAAAACCAACTTCATCATTGAGGGCAATATTTTTAACAATACAGGCTTCTAATTCTACATCGAATTTCTGAGCTGTCTTTTCATGAAGAAGAAATCATCCATCGTTTGGCCAGCAAGCCAATTGGTAACAGTTATCATCGTTGATATTAGTGATACCTTGACTTCCTCGTTCAATGTTCAAGCTCAATTACGTGAATTCACTCTTCCCAATCTTTTTGGAGTTTGGGTTAAATGCAAAACTGGTTTCAAACCAAGAAAGTGTTTTATCCTATCCATGCGAATACCTGTGTGGTTTGGAACAAGCTGGTTTTCCGTTGAACGTTAATGCTAATAAAATCGAGGGAAATTCGATTTTTGACAAACGGTCAAAAATGCCCTCTGGAGAATCGGTTGGTGAATCTGCAGTCAAAATTTCAGGCCAATTGGTGAAAAATTGACTGAGCAAATCGTGTTCCGTGGAATCACTTTCAGGCCACCCCAGCACGAGAGTCTCATGTTACCCCAGCTTATGTTGGTTGGTTTCTACTTAATTTTTTGCTTTCTATTAGGCTCAGAAAATTGTCCGTTTTGAGACATGAAATTTGAAAGTGGTTGATTTCGCTTGAAATCACTTTATTACAATTCAGCATTTGTTAAAAATACGTGAGTCACATTTTGTGATAACATGTGCATTTTCACCAGTTTTATGTATCGATGCCATTCACTTCAGTTCTTCTTGATACATGTTTATCTAACATCCCCAGTTGTGCAATATAAAACGATAACAGTTCACAAAACGGTAAATTCACGATAAGAATAAACACTTGTTGTAACTTAAATTCATTACCGATCTGTGAAAAGATGAAAACGGTATCAAGCAAATAAATTTACAGTGATTGCATATGGTATAGTCGAGATGTCTTTCAATATTGGCGTATCCTATTGATAAAAATTGAGTGCTATCAGACCTGTGGGTATAACTGTAGGGTTAAGCTTCGTCCTCAATTAGAATTTATGTTCCAGTGTTCAGCTATAGCTTGGAAAGGAATTGTTTTCATTTGTATTCAAAACTTCTATTATAATATTGTTTTTAAAACACAACACAAGTAGAAACGGTGATTCTTAATTATACTCAAAATGGGGGCCTATGGAAACCCGTCTCGCAAAATTTGTTTCATTTTGGTGGTATTGCTGGCATGTTTTCAAGACTCAGTAAAGGCATTTGAAGATTACGAAGCATCAGGAAGCTGCGGTGAGTCAAAGAATAAGGAAGGAAAGATTTATACCTTTTGCCATTTCCTCGTACAGATTCCAAAGTGGATCACGAACTCCACCCAAATACTTGATATGAGTCGTTCGAATACTCTTCACCACCTGAAAGCTGACGAACTTTGGAACCTACCAGCATTAGAAAGTCTAAACTTACGAAATTGTCGAATATATGACATTGATTTGGATTTAAGTAAAAACAAAATTGAAGTATTGAATCCGGATGTTTTTGCTGGGCTTACGAAACTGAGAAGATTAAACCTTAGGTCGAATCCAATTCAACGGTTTGAAGCTGACAAAGTATTCCCTCGAGGACTTGCCATGGTGACGTATCTTGACCTAAGCCAGTGTAACCTTTCGTCATTACCAGAAAAGGTTTTTGAAAATATGAAGCTACAAGAATTATACTTGTATGACAATTACTTCAAAACGCTCGCTTGGAGTACCTTTCATAATCTGAATTATTTGACTGTTGTAAACTTGAGTGGTAACCCATGGCATTGTGATTGCAATTTAATGGCTCTTATTGATAACCTACGCAAGAATAAACTGCTAGTGAGTTCAGCACCTACATCATGTGTGACATCCGATAGCCGTACAAATTTCACTGGAATGATATGGGAATATTTTAAAAGTGAAAATTTAACTTGTCGCCCACAAATCGATGTTTTTGAATACGGAAGATACATTGATGGAAGGATCTCATCTGAAAATGAATTAAAAATTATATCACGTGTTGGAAACAATACTGTTAATTTCAATCAGCATGTGTTTTTCGAATGTGCGTTTTCCGGGGATCCGCAACCAGACATAACATGGTTAAAGGATGAAAAAAAGATCATTACTTTTACAAGGCAGGATCCACATGCACAACAAGAATATCTGTTATCGCAAAACCGAACAAATATTGGTACAGCCAACGACACTGAACTGTTATCTAGAATGGAGATACGGCAAACAACCGGTAAAACTGTAAATTTGCTGGGGAAGCAAGAGATTATAGAAAATTACAAGTTTAGTGAACTGCTTATAGTTAGGAATCTGAAGAAGGAAGATATGGGAGAATACACGTGTTTTGTCAATAATTCTGAGGGGTTCGCCAGACAACACGTTTATTTAAATTTTACAGTTCCTTCTGAAAAGCCTACTGACGGGTCTAAAAATAAGTCGATTCCTAAAGAAAAGCTAACTATCGACTGGCAAAGTATGGGGATAGGTGCAGCAATATTAATATTAGCCATATTGTCTATGTTTATTGTACTACTCTTAATAAAGTATGTGCAAAAAATAAAGTCCACGCAGCCTCAGCTAAGAGAAACGATGGAAACCGTTCCCCTGAATGAGCAAACGTCACTAAGAAAAAATAATGAATATAAATTTGACCAACAGCAAGAACTTGACATTTTTTCAGATTTATTTATCGGTACTTTTTCAAATATGTATTCGTAGTATAGAGTTCTAATAACCCCTTACACATTAATAATCATAATTCTATTTTTCACAGATATTGACAACATTCTTGGCAAAGGAAACTTCGGAACAGTCTACAAGGGTCGGGCTAAAGGAAAAGATGTTGCAATAAAGCTGCTGAATAACAGCTCTGCAACAAATGACAGCCTAATTAGTGAGCTAAAAGTACTGTCATCAATAGGAAAACACAAAAACGTGGTTGGCTTCATTGGAGCATGTACAAAAGAGATTAATAAAGGTTGGTTTCCTAATATTTGTTAAAAATATTTTTTGTTACAAAGTATGCAAATTTATGTTGCAGGGGTATTATACATTGTTACGGAACTATGCAACAATGGATCAATGCTAGCTTTCCTGCGAACCAAACATGATGTCATCTTTCAAACAATCAATGCTAATGATTACGTAAACGTGCAGCAGGGTCAATTTGTCAACTACACAGATCTTTGTCGGTTTTCGTCTGAGATAGCTTGTGGGATGGAATATATTGCAAGTAGGAAGGTTGTGCATGCGGATTTATCAGCTAGAAATGTACTTTTGGATTCACAAAATGTTTGCAAAATTGGAGATTTCGGTTTGGCAAGGAACCTTTATGAGTATCTGGAGTATGTGAAAACGTCGCATGAGCCCCTTCCGTGGAAGTGGATGGCGTATGAATCCCTAACAAAAATGGAATTCACATCCAAGTCGGACGTATGGAGCTTTGGAGTTACGCTTTGGGAAATATTCAGCCTAGGTTGGCTTTGGCATTTGTTGTCTTGAAAATTAAAAATTAAATGTATATCTAATTTTTCTATAATTGTTATTCAGGTAATGTTCCATATGCCGGCCTTCGCTGGACGGAAAGTTTTGGAGAGGAAATACGAAAAGGCCTACGTCCCTCCTGTCCTCAGTATGCAACTAGTAAAATGTAAAGCTTAATTTTGCATATAGTAAATTTAATCATTAGATTTACATTAAATGTCCCATTCCAGTAGTGAAGGATTGTTGTTGGAATTAATATTTAAGATACGCCAAAATGGCTGATTGTTGGAAACTGAAAGCTGAAGATCGACCAACCTTTCCGGAATTGGTTCACTTTTGCAATGACATTGAAGAGATGCACAATGATATTCGGAACTAATTTTATTCCCATTCATAATATGTTTTCCATTTAAAAATTCTATATTCAAGTTTTGTTTGTCCTTGATATAAATATAGCATATGATGCAATAAATTTTATTCTTCTTTTACTTTCTACGTATAAAATATTTTTACGTTTATTCCCGTATACAATTTTTTGTTCGTAAACTGCACTTCAAAGTGTTATCTAATATAGTTAAATACAAATTGGCTCGGTAAACATTATCGCTGGACTGTAATACATTAATCAAATTGCATTTTCTGGTGTTGTAACTGCAGTTGATAAAGATGTGTAATAATATTTGTACATTTATGAGGATTGCTCTGAATTTATTGACAACATTATACATGCTTTATTATCTGCATATTTTCTGATAAAAATCATTAGAGGTTGTACTATCCTACTTTCAAGTGAATAAACATTTTCCAAATTAACATACTTCATATTGCACTTATATAATCCAAACTTTGCAACGGCATCTTAACCATAAATTTGAAAGTACGAATTTATAGCCAATTTTATGTATATCCTTCAACTTACTAAGCCTTCGCATAGTGAAGGTTTTCTTAAATTTTTTTAATTTTATTTCATTGTAAAGCATGTCAGTAGACGTGATGAAGAGCTAATATATTCGCCGCATTTAAGTAGCAACTTCTTGCTTGTAACTTTTTGAAACTCTTTCACTACAAAATACACAAACGCATATTGCCAACATAGTAAAATATACAATCCAAACAGCGGATAAAGATTCTATATTGGTTGGCTGGATCAAATCGTCAGAATTACTACTGAAATTTGTGTTTGTGTGCATTTGCGTTTGAACAGCACTATAAAAATTAATTGTGGGTTTCGTTATTCGGTATAATGCAATATATCGACTTCGAAGTGCTGCTATCTCTCTGTATTGTTGGTTTTCTTTTCTCAGCTTTTGCAATATTCCAGCTGCATCAAACATCGCTATCTCATGCTCATAATAATGCAAAAACGCATTTTTATAGTTTGATGCAAATCCGTGATATTCCGATTTGATTGGGTTTTCGTTATTTCGGAACATTCGTCGGTTTCCAAGCAAAGCAATTACAGACTTAAAAACTTTATCCATTCTAAAAATTAAAGCAAATTCTTGAAAGGTATTTTTAGTATTAATTTGGACTTGACCTTGGCTGATTCGACAGGAAATTCCTTTAAAATATGACAGATTTTTCAAAAAATCAGTTGTATCTTTAAAGCGATCCAGATAACACATTACTGAGCTGGAATTTCGTTTGTACATAAAAGGATGTAAGTCGGAATTTTCTATTACACTTGGATGTCCAACGGCGGAACCTGGAATTGCGTAGGCAAGTGATCTATCAACGATAATAATGTCGATTTTAGTGTCATTGTAAATTTCATGCAAAGAGCTGGGAATTCGTTGTGTTGGAGGCATAGTAAGAAATGTGTATAGTGAGGACGTGTATACATTTCGCAACAATATGCAGAACCAAAACCAAAAGGAAAGTAGCGCGTACAACCTACAACTTGGTGCTGTACTACTTATAATAAAATCTTGTTCCAGAACCGCTGAAGCTACAAAAAACGGTGCACTATTAACCCCCATTCTGTAAATCGTGAAAGAAATGCAAACAAAACTGATAAAAGTCAACATCCACCAAAAATATGGAATGGGTTTTAGCAGTGATGCCAAATCCACTTTTCTTTGAGGTTGCGCTTTCAAGAAAGCATATCGATATGTCACAAAGTTTATTCCGAATGGCGAAACCACCCGACAACTTGCAATATTTGGGTTACAAAAAATGGACAAATGAAAAACTCTTTTTGCAGCAGCCTTTGAACAAATAGGATTTGAACAATTGTGGCACTCGTGAATTTGTTTCTGAATGCATAAATCAGCTTGGTCTTCATGTGGAGCTCTGGTTGTTCCGCTAATCCATTCACTATGAAGTTTGCTTCTAGTAAGGTCGCAACTCTCTGATTCGTAATCAATAGCACCATGTCTACGACCCCAGTAAAAGTTAATTCGAGTCCATGTATTTGAAATTTCCTGAACTGAGGCAAGAAAGCTTAATTTTGTTACGTTTGCTAAACCCGCTTTCTTCCAAATACCATCTTACATTTCCATTCTAGATGAGCTAAGTACGTTATTTAATTCCTCAATGCACATTGTGCACACCATATAAATACTCCTGAATGACGTATCTACTGTAAGTATTTTCACTTCACTTAATACACCCATTTCAGTAATATAAATATTATTGGTTAGCTCACTTTCCACACCCACAAGGACGAATGTGGGAAGAGGTGGCTTGTGCATTATACCCTTCATCTCTGGAGATGTGGTTGAATTTAGAAAAGTGTATTTTTCATTTGTTTCGGAGAAAGTTTCCAACCCAAGTAATGAATGCGTCGGAAGTACAATCAGACATGGTTCTGAATATTGTAAGAGCAAAATTTTGATAAGTACGATTGATGTTTGTGTCGAATATATATGAGTTGGTCTCCAGTTAAAGAACCCGAATTTATAGATTAATATGCATTTAGAAACCAGCGATCTCTGACAGTGGTTTATGATTAACTTGTAGAGTGGCGACGGGTCTCTGTTTTTGTCACCATTATTCCACACATAAATGACACATTGCGATAAAATTTGCCAGTCTAAAATGTTTTCTGATTGATATTCCATGACTACTTCCTGAAAACGTTGGTGTTTGATTCGAATAACTCCTGTTATTACTTTAATTACACTCAAAAGTAATAAGACAAAAATTCCTACATTTATAGATAGTTTACTAGGAATAAATGCAATAAATGCCATTATTGCATAGTATAGCATCTTTCATACTATGAAAAGGTGTGTTGTAAATTGTAAAAATGAACTGCAGCCGGTAAGATGTTCATTAATTGCCAATTATCAGGAAGATTATTGATAATCCATTTGTTCGTAAGAAGTACTAAGTCGTACTCAGAAAATAAATAACAGAATTGGATACTGGATAGATGAATTCGTTATAGGATTTTTACGAATTTGGTAATTAAGATATACTACAATATTAAGTAAGATTTTCCAATCACTTTTAATGAACAATAAGTATTGCTTTTGAACTTAATAGAACTTGGGACAATCAGAAGTAATTTATTAAACCGAAAACAGTCGGCGTTCGTACTTTAAATTGATGAGCTAATTTACAACAATTTGTCAAACCTTAGGCTTGTCAAAAAACATTGTCACTCCACAATTCCCCATGGCCATTTAGCATGAGCATAAATGTTAATCTGTCATATTATTTTTGTTTTTAAGTTTTACGTTTAGCGTCAACTTTATCCCTGGCAATTTTAGCCAATTCAAGAAACCCTTGTAGATCTCAATTATTATTTTTACTAAGTATATGTTTGACTTTCAAATAAAATGTCTCCGCCATCTTTATTTCGTAAATTTATTGCAAATTGGCTGCTGTTTGGATTGTTAAACTCTGACGACAACAACAATCTCCACAAAGAGTCATTCAGGTAACATAATTCCTATACTAAAAATATTGTAGAACTCGTTTTATTGGTATTGTACAAGAATTGTGATTTCGCAGAAGCTAGTAAGAATACTGAAGGCGATATAGTAGAAATAGTAATTAGTCGTAAAGGTATTACCGATAGTTTTCAGAAAACAATGTACGGTTATGGATGCCGTAAGGATGACGAAAAAATTAGAACCAAACTTTCAGATTAGACAAATAAATGTTTTCTATGGAAGACTGTTTTTGCTTATTCAGATTATAAAATGAGAAATTAAAATTCGAGTTTTACCTTATTTTTTAAATTAGTTGTATATTGTGGTAACTTATTATAGCTATGACATATAATGTGGCTGACTAGCTGTTCATTAATTGCTCGCAGCCATGTGACCCGGCAGCATAGGCCAATAAGTAATGCGAAAGAATGCAGAACGATATTCGGATGAACTCATTTTCGAGCATCATGACAGCTTGATCGTAAAATTTCAGATGCAGCAAACTTAGGGGTTTTACACTGTAAAGGTCATGGGGTGATAGCATGTCCGCATCTTTGCTAGATAATGGTCGTTATTAGAATAAGGTCCTTGTATGTTTGCGAAGGAAACTAATTTCGAATTGACAAGATAGAGAATGAAATATTAGACTTTACCGAAGTAAAGGAGCGTTCTTTCTTTTGGAGAAATTTTGCATTTCACCAAAACCAGGGTAAAAGGAAAGTTAGCAAGCAAAATACTTTGTGACGGCCTGAATTTAGAACATCACTTTTTAACCAACACAAAAGAAAACATTGATTTCAACCGGGGGATCATTTCGCACACATATTTTTACTTTCCTTGAAATATGTGGACGCCTTTGCTAGAGAGTGCCATTCGGTTCACCGCCTCCATTCTGCTCTGAATCCATGAGGGAGAGTCCTTGGCCTCCCAGTTAGCCGTTGTAACGTGGAAAACTTAACATGTAGGATAGGTGTGGTGTGGTGTGGTGATTGTGTAAGTTGTTGCAGTTTGCGGATGAAACTTTTTAGAAGGTGCTTGTTTGAGAGCGTAGGCCAGTCCCGGCTTTCAGGCTGGAACTTTCTGCTGTTATATGTCGATATTTGCCGGGATGTGGGTACTTGTCTGTGGAAGTTGATTTAACGAATTGCATGGAATGTGGTAGTCAAATAGGAGTGTCTAGATCAGGGTTTGGAGACCGAGATGGTGGCGTGGGTTGCGGGAGAGAGCTTATAGTAAAGCGTAAAGTAAAAATCTTTGTGGAGAGAGTAGAGTAGATGGATGGAATCGGGTGATAGGTGCAGGCCTAATATCATTTTGGAGGATGGTGGAGAGTCCTTATGCTACAGATGGCGACCCCCAAACGATATATTTTGGTATTCGTTTTTTTCAAGAGGAAAGATATTCTAGCACTTTTACGATTCGTGGTACTTATCATTTTAGGTAGCTTTGAGTGTGCGAGGACTTTATCGTATTTCATCGTAAACCTTCTCTCGTTTGTCATACTCATTTCTAAATATCTCCAGATTCTGGTTTCATTTCAGGTCAGTTTGCGCAGCAAAATGCGGTATTACAAACATCTGTTTCTTGTGTATCGCATTATACAACCTTTGATTGAAGACGGGTTAAGTTTCTTTATTTCAAACGTTTTTTGGGCTACTATTATTCTCTTCTGGTTAATAATCAAAAGTTACGGAAAGGTTCCAATTTTTTTCTACTTGATGGCATTTGCATTAGGATTTACACTTTCTCCATGTTTTATTCTCATTCTCACTCAGGTATCCAATTTATCAGGATACTGTAAAAACGTCCGAAGCGGTTGCATGCAAGAAGCAAAGTTAGAGTTTGCAACGAGAAGAACGGGCGAATGGAGGGAGAAAAGGGTGGCAAAAATGGAAGCAAGATCTATGCTACGGCCGAGGATAAAATATAAGCCGTTTGTGGTGATAAATACGGAGTTTGCCATGTCTCTTTTTAATAATCTTTTGAACAGGTTATTTGAAGCCTTATTAGCAATTTAGAATCCTTAGTGAAACGTAAGGTTTCAAATTGTTTGAAGATGTATTACGGTCAGGGTTTGGAAGATTAAGCAAAATGTCGTTGAAGATTATAGATTAAAGATTAACCAGATGAATCCCTCAGATTAGATTACAGATTAAGATTGAGCTTATTTTTTTTCGATTTTACAGATTAAAGATTACAGATTAAGCTATTTTTCTGATTCTTCAGATTACAGATTAAGACTGAGCTAATTTTTTTCGATTGTACAGATTGAAAATTACAGATTAGGCTATTTTTTCTGATTCTTCAGATTAAAGATTACAGATTAAATAATTTAATTTTGATCTCCTAGATTAGAGATTGCAGATTATTTTTTAAATTTTGCACTACTAAATTAGAGATTAAAAGTTATATATTTAGATTATTATTTAAATCTTTTATTAAAAATTATTACGTTTTCATTACACTGTTTGCTAATACGTCAAGTTTTGTTCTTAAGAGTCCAGTTTAATGGTAAAATGATTCATTGCTAAAATGTTTGGCAGGAACAAACCCGTAAAATACTGGTATCTAGCAGTCAGACAAGGAATTTGATGGAATACCACTGACGATGAGTACATATCGATTTGTACAACCAAGTATTGGAACTTTAGCTGACAATGTAAAATACCATGAATGAATATAGGCAGCGGTAATCTTATTTTATATTGAAAGATTAATCTAATCAGAATAATTCTCCAGATTAAGTCTTTCAGGTTTGGCCTTGGAGATTATAGATTACAGATTAAGCTTTTTAATTTGGCTTGCGAGATTACAGATTATAGATTAAGTCTTTTAATTTGGTTCGCGAGATTAGAGATTAAGATTATAATCTTAATCTAGATTACGTAATCTGAATACTTAATCTAGATTATTTCCGAACCCTGATTACGGTTTACGTGACATGCATTTCTTGAATGACAACAATCATTGTTTTTTTCATTGCTGCTAAAATTATCTGTAGTGTAGTGTTATGTTTTGAAATATATGTGTAAATTGTCAGGTTAAGGAAATTTTGGGGACACTGGTTGTTCCTTCAAGAATTGAACTAATTCTTACGGAATGTAAAGCGCATTAAAACGAAGTTGGTGGACATTTGAGGAAAATGCATGTAAAAATTCCGGTAATTTTGTTTGTTTGTAATTTAAAAAAGGAAGGGTAATATAAGAGCAGGAAAAATCAATATTATGCAAAACATGACGAAGACATACTTGCACCGAAAAAGGTAAGCAATTCAGGAATTTTTTCCATAGGACATATTGAGCTTTATATACCTAATATTAACTAAAACATGTATGCTTTATCTGAATCAAGAAAATAACATGCACTGCTTTACAAAAAAAACTTTTTACGTGGTTGTTTCGTGCCATCTCATATTTTGCACACATAGCCACTCGCATAAAGTAACGTAGAAAGTTATAAAATAGGTCTATAAAAAGAAACTGATATAAAAAAGAAATTCGCTTACGTTAATGTAATCCACCAACAACTACAGGCAACTATAGCCTCCTACAGTATGATACACATATTATATTCCGTGCTAAAAAACTTTTCTGTTAGGAAAGATCGTAACATATACGTTAAGTCTAATGTTACTTTATAAATAAAATGACATTTAACAAAAGAACATACGCAAATATTTTCATTTTACTATCCATTCCTGAATGTGGGAGCTCTGATTGTATTCGCAGTTTTGCAGTTCGAACGATTGCAGAACAATTCATAGCCAGCCAGGATTTTGCGAAATTTAAATCGATTTACAACTCAATTTACTTGGCACGTGCCGAGGGAAAGTCATATCTTTAAACAATAGTATCGTAAACTTGATACTTGAACTAGATCGTGACGTGATTTTTTCTGCAATCGGCCTTAAATGTGGGCCTCTAAAACCTGAATAGGATGTTCGAAAATTTAATAAAATCAGACACCGTGCCATACCAGTCGCTGTGGCTGAGAGTAACGCATTAGGCTCACGGCAGGCTCCCCTAAATTTGGGCGGCATGTTCAACAGTTGCATTTTTCTTTGTTGTTTGTTTTTGTTTTGTTTTGTTGTTGAGTTTAGGGTGCTGACCCTTTACCGCCCACCCTTGACCGGTCACCAACCACTACCCACCACCACCCACCCACTACCCACATCCACCTTTACATTTCATGCTCTGCACAGACCATTGATTCTAAGACTGTGATTGGCTTATAGGGCAACTTGTATATAGTCGTGCCCTATACCAAATATGCAAATTTGGATGCCTATCGCATGATTTAACGTAAAACAAGAGGACCAGCACTATATATGTATACATACTGATATACCTACAGTTGCACATAAGATTTTAAGGCATATCCTTATCAATTTTGTACATTCTAAGGACATTATAAGTAAGCACAATCCGCAACCTATTGCACCTCCTCCGATTTCATATGGTATTCATGATTGCTGCTGGTAATGAAATACAGATTCGTAATCTACGCGTAAAAATATATCATCCTGCAAATTTTCAACCAAATCAGAGATAAAAAGTTAATGGCAGGCTATGGTACATTGTTATATGTATGTATGTATGTATGTATATATATATATATATATATATATATAATGATGTTATATGTTATATAATCATCAACCCCAACAGCTTTGTAGTCCCATCATCCTAACACGTGTATCTCAATTCTTGTTCTCTACAGAAACTGGTTTACTCACGTACCTTTACTATTTTTTGCATTGCATTTGCCATAAATGGCAAAACTGGCTTTAGTTTTAGCATGCCATTTTTTAATGATACTTGCGGAAAAAAATATCAGCATAGTAACACCAGTAGGCAGTTTCTGGTTGGATTGCAGGTAGCAGTGGCCACTAAAATTTCTTTTTGTCAACGGACAATTTTTTTTTATTGCATTTCTGGACAAATCCCATCAAGCTGAATCCAAAAAACCAACTTGTCGAGAGAAAAGATTTCGAAAATTTCGAAAGTCCAGGATATTTTTTTCTCAAATTTTTCTGTTTTTTATGGTTTGGTTACGTCTTGGCTATGTAACATAACCCATACTAACTGATGTCAACCAAACAAATTTTTCAAAAAATTATGAAAACGTTTTCAGGGAAAATTCAAAACATTTCTAAAAGTAGTATTTTAAAAAACCTGGATGTTGTGAAATGTCGAGAACTGAAAAAAAATCATTTGTCAACCGACGAAAAGTTTTTATTGGCCACTGCTAGCTGCAATCCAACCCTTGCACGTTTCTTGCACAAAATCGGAAACACCCAAACCAAGGCCAGACTGATGAAAGACATAATATGATACTACACAGAACCGACGTACCAACTTTTTACACACGTGTCTGTACTTTTCAAATCCTCTAAAAATGAAACCCCAGGACTTGTTCCACAAGCAAATTCCAGTGCTACTCATTTGTGATCCGAGAGTCAATAAAGTAGCACGCTCATACGATTGTACGTTGTCTTACTTTTTGCTTGCTCTGCATTAACAATTTAACCGAGGTAAAAAAAATTATAGAATTTTTAACAGCTACTGATATAAAGTTAAAGGCAGCAGCAAAATAATAATACGAACCTGTGGCTGACTTTTCTGTTGGCAATGAGGAAGTGGTGTTGGCTTGTGGACGCGCTTTGGTAATGTGTATTATATAAAATGATTTGTTTGTAATTGTAACAGTCCCACTAATTCAAGTATTGTGATTTCAGGCGTTCACTTGCCGTATTCTTCATAATTACTTCTGCAAAAACAGAACAATCCAGCATTCATTTCTTTCCCCTAACACCTGAGCAGAAACAAATTGTCAAGGATGACTACGAGAAAGCCCTACTTCCAGAGTGGGTAGCAGAAATAAAATATTATGACCCATCGGGAAAATGATTGCCTTTCAACATTCCTGGCTATAGGTGAGCGATAGCATACACGACATTGATCAAATGGAATTGTTTGCTATAAGAAATTACATTTTGCTGCACAGTGGTTATTACTATCACTTTGAAATATTACAAATTCAGCACCCAAAATTTAATTTCGGTGTAACTCTTCACATACTAGGTTCTGCACACCTTGTACCATGACAACCGGAACCATCTACAAAATCGAATCCGCAATGGATGCCGTATGTTTCATGTACGTTCACACTGTGACTAGGCAGTCGGATCCTCTATTTGACCAACTTCGATATCTTATCTTTAATCACCTGGAATGGAATGGATTTCAAAAGACTGGAAACCAATGATTTCAAGTTTACTGACGTTGTTACAGAGCTTCTTAAAAAAACAGAGAAGAGGTTGAAGGTTTATATTCCTTTTGATCTAATAAGAGCAGCCGATGTGTTAAACCCGAAGACATACCCTCCCGGCAAAGCCACATTTGATTTACAGCATCCTTTCAGTAGCATCGATGACACCAAAAAAGTGTTTGGGGAGGAGCAAATTCGTGAACTTGCCAAATTGCTCGGTTTTAATGCTAATTCGCTTGTAACGGACTGGACTGCATACTTTGAGTCTATGATTACATCAGATTCCTGGGCATCGATTCGACCCGATGATGACTCGAACACTTTTTGGGCATTCTGGCTACGTGATACAACTGTAGCATGGACACCCAATTTGCGACGCTTCGTCAAGACGGCGAAAAGCATCGCTGCGGGTTCTGTCGTTTGCGAAACTGGATTTTCTGTGTTCAATGTCATCAAAACTAAACGAAGAATAGGACTGTTAGACACACACGTTGAATCAATGTTGAAAATATTAATCAATGGTCCCTGTCGCGAACGTAATGTAGATTTTTAGCTTTGTTGGTCGTGGAGAGGGAGAGTGTGTACATTTTTCTTTCAAGACATTTTGTGGTCAACTTGTATTTTACTTAATATGATGATTTTCATGTTCCTTTGCCTAAACCATTTCATGTATATAATTCCAATGTTCAAATCCAATCCACATTTTAATGTTATGCAGGTCCACAGCGACTATTCTAATCTTAATGTAAATGTCCTTAATTTCGATGTTTGAACTCTTGTGAACCATTCCACTCATTGTCTAAATTTACTTCATTCTAATTCCCAATGTCACAATATTCCTGTCTCAATTCTCATTGTATGAATACGTTTTCCAGCCTATAAAAGGCGTCTCGAACCTCAATACTTCAGCTCACTTTTTCTTTTACGTGCTGCCATGCACTATGTCTGACTGACTATAGATTCTTCTTTTCCCCCAGTTCTTATTTGACGAGTAAAGATTTCCTTTTCTTATTTCAAGTACATACCTCGCCTGTAGCTATTATTCACTTGATTGAGTAGACTCAGCATCATTTTACCTGTAACCATCCTAATCATCTTCATTTTATGCAACCAACATCCATTGCATTTTATTTTCATGCGAACAACTAAACGAGCGTAAACATGGTCCTTATCGAACGGATTTATAGTTGTGTAGTTTAATTTTAATTCAAGATTTGACGGTTAAAAAACCAAATCTTCACGACTGATCCTTTTCTGTGCAAGTTTGTTGTTCTTTGAGTTTTCTCACAAGTGATAATGGCTAGTGAAATTGTGCAGCGTTATTCTTTCTTCAAAAAGTTGAAGCTGTTGACTGATGTTGAGAATCACCCAACACCATTAACTTTAACAGAAGTTGAGTGTTTCCTTGAAACTGGGTCCAAAACTATGGAAAAACTAGACCTGTGTCACGACAAAATTATTCTAGTTTGTACTTCGGAAACCGACGTTGATACGCAAGAAGCTGTTTACTCGCCAATGATGGACGTATACCAACAAATCAGAGTCAAGTTGTTGGATATCAAACAAAACATTTTAGGAAATACTCCAGCACCAACTAGTAACAGCTCTCGTGCCGACGTCAAGCTACCAAGGCTAGAACTTCCCATTTTCAATGGATCATTTGACACATGGACATCATTCAAAGATCTGTTTGCTGCCACAATTGACGCCAACAACAGTCTCACCGACGCCCAGAAGTTGCAGTACTTGAAGTCAGCGGTGAAGGACGAACCCGAATCCCTCATCCGATCGCTTCAAGTAACAGACGCCAACTACAAGGACGCGTGGGACCTTCTAAATTCCAGATACAACAATGAACGTGAAATTATCACATCTCTACTCAAGAGGTTATTTGAGCCAAAACCTCTCATAAATGAATCAGCAGTCGACCTACAGAAACTTTTAGATAATACAATGGAGTGTGTTCGAGCGCTAAGAGTTATAAAGGTTCCAGTTCAACATTGGGATCACATTTTGGTGTTCTTTACAGTGAAGAAACTTGATAGTAATACGCGTCGCGAGTGGGCAGTCAAGCTCACCGGGACCAACTCACCTACTTTCAAAGAGCTAACAGAGTTCTTAGAAAATCACATCCGTGGTTTGTTAGCTAGTGGAGCAAGCAGCCACAAACAATCAACCGGAAAGATACGCAGTCATGTTGCATCTCATCATGCTTCAACTGACAAGTGTCCAGTTTGTAATGCAGATCATTTTCTCTTCAAATGTGATACCTTCTTGTCCAAGTCTCCAGCCGAACGGAGTACTTTGGTCAAACAGAGTCACAGATGTTTTAATTGTTTGCGAAAGGATCATCGCATCAACAATTGCCAGTCGAAGTCAAAGTGTAGAAAGTGTGGCAACAAACACCATACTTTACTTCATGTTGATAGAGCCGTGGAGGGTCAACCAGAGCACCACCACCTCAACCCATAGCAGCAGCTGAGACGACCAGGAGTCAATTCTCATCATGCTCATTCAACTCAACATGATACACAAAGTTCTATTGTCAACAGCAGTCGTGAAGGTGAAGTCCAGGAGCCACGGCGATCAATACGTGCGAGTACTATTTGATTCCGGTTCTGAGGGTACCTTCATCACCGAGAATGTGTTCGTTTTGCTTGGTCTCAAGCGCCAAGCTAGCAGCATTCAGGTCAAAGGAGTTTCATCAACCACAATTGGAACTACCCGTGGTTTGGTTAATTGCACATTATTTTCACGATTAACCAATGATTCGTATGATATTGCAGCCCATATCTTACCCAAGTCACAGGTACTACCAAGATACTCTTGTTCCCCAGTTTGGAATCATTTGCAAGGATTGGAGTTAGCTGATCCAGTTCCATGAGCCGGGACCAGTAGACATTCTGCTTGGAGCAGACTACTCAGCAGCAATTTGAAGGAAGCCAAAGTCGTTGGGTCACTCAATGCACCCATCGCACAGGACAGCATGTTTGGTTTGGGTGTTGACAGGAAGAGTTCCAATCGCTCATCCCATCATCCAATCACATCACACAGAAGTTGAGGTGGATACAATTCTCGAGCGGTTCTGGACTGTTGAGGAACCACCCCAAACAAAGCACCTCACCAAGGAGGAAAAATTTGAAGCAATCTATGTGCAACATGTATCTCGTGACAAGGAAGGAAGATACATAGTTCCAACTCCATTCAACGGGAAACAAACTCAGCTTGGGTCATCCAGATCTACAGCAATTCGTCGTTTCCAGCAGTTGAGCGAGATTATGCGTAATGAAGATTACCACAAGCAATACAAACATTTTATGGACGAGTACCTCCAACTGGGACATATGGAAAGGATTCCAGCTGACGAGGCGAAAGAAGACGTAGGATCAACTTACTACCTTCCTCACCACTTTGTTTTGTACACAAGCAGCAGTACTACAAAATTCAGGGTAGTATTTGATGGTTCAGCAGCAACCACCTCAGGTTCAGCCCCGTACCGTGCTTTTGTCCGGCCTGGTTCAAAAATTTTGGTCCGGCCCTTTTGTTTATACTGAAAATTAGGAAATGATCGTTAGTTAATAAACACAAGTGTTAGTATTATATAAATTACGGATTTCGGTTGCAGTAAAGCAATGGTGGCAATGTCACCTACCTACATGTCACCTACTATGTCACCTACCTACATGTCACCTACTATGTCACCTACCTCCTATGTCACCTACCTCCTATGTCACCAACTTGCATACGTCACCTACCAAATTAAATTAGTTTAAATAACCAATTATAACCAAACCAGTACACTTAAACACATTTAAACCTAATGGTTTGGTTATAATTGGTTATTTAAACTAATTTAATTTGGTAGGTGGCATAGTAGGTGACATGGCCAGGTAGGTGACATTGCCACCATTGCTTTACTGCGACCCGGATTTCAGTACAAAAACACAAACAGCGTCCTTTAAAGCTTTTTTAGCTTGCTTTAAATCAAAATGTAATATTGACGTCAAGTTTATATAGCATCTTCCGAACTTTTTCATATTGGCAACTATATTTTTTACAATTAAGATAATGCTTAATATTTTGCAACCAAATTGGGATACGATTTTTTCCCCAAATTAAGTAGGCAGTTGTATTTGATCCATCAGAGAACGAAATTATATTTATTCAGCAACATTTTGAAGCTAACAGATTATTATTCTACTCTGTGGTCATTTGAGGGGTAAGAATATTTGTAAGAAATTGGAAAATCTGAAAACGAATTCCTTAGTTGCGTAAGGTAAATGAACTGCACATGCTTGAATTTTTTGTATCCCATTAAAATGTTGGTCCATAAAATCAAGCAGTTCAGCTTCGTGCCCCTGAGCCATTTGTTCATTCACGCACACAACTCCGAAGAAACTGGTGATCAAAGAGGATTATAATGTTTATAGTGCTTTATGTTTATACCCTAAATAGGTAGGCAAATTTAGCTACCAGGTAGTTGAATTCTGCTACCGGTAGAGTAATTTTGCTACCTTTTAACGTAGTTAGAACAGGAAACCGTTGCTAAATTCTGCTACTATAATATTTCCATGCCGTTGAATTAAGTTTAGAGCAAAAATGTCACTGTTATTCGAAAAACATTACCAAATTACCTAGACGTACATTTTGCAACCCTTTTCATTCATTTATCCTATTCATGTTAAAAGGCCACAAAGGTAGCCGATTACATCAGGATTATATTCTGCTACCTTTGCAGCTAAACCTATGTTTGGTAGCTAAATTTTCGTACATAACTGCAACTGAATGGTCTCGGCCACCCCGAAATTCTTGGCAAGTATTTTTTGGGTTTGATTGGTAAAAACGGTTTTTACATAAACCAATGCAAAATCAGAGAATGTGGCATTGTTTGCTTTTCACTCTCATTTAGTTAGCTGTTTTTCATTTGCATAATGATTAATTAGGCAATTATTATTACTTTGTGTCAAAAGCTAGGACTAACTGTGAAACTAAATAGTTTTTTCAGTATTGTTTTATTACACCGTTGAAATCCGATGTTTGTTAAGTTTCTAAAATTTCAAAATCCATCATTTTTTGTAGCACATACTGACAATTTGACGTTTTAAGAATTCTTTAAATTACACTGATCCAAGTGCAATGGTTAAAAACACAACGCATAAATTTGTGTGAGCTAAAGATATCAAAAGATTAGGTTAGTTAACCAAAACCTGAGTGTGAGCTCATTGTCAATTTTAATCGTGATATCAAATAGCTCCGAAAAAGTTTTTTTTGCTCTGGCAATGTCTGGGAGCCTTGGTTTTGAGACTGTTGAATGAACTTTTTCTCCAAAACCAATCCAAAAACCAGAAACAAAGCATAACTAAACGAATGGTTGAACTTGCCTGAAATTCGACTTGTTGGACTTTTCATGTCTTATCTGGCATCTTTCGTAGGTTTATACTCAAACGGTCAACACTTTATACACAAAGCAATTTTCGGCCACTTGTACATTGCCATACTGCCTATGTTTAAATATCCAATTGCACCCAGAAAGAACAAAAGGGCATTGTAAAAACCGCTAACAGCCTGTGAGAATCGACCTGAACACATTCATGCGTTCTGTTTTTAATGGTTTTTAATCTACTGAATAACAAAGTATTCGTGAATAACTACACAACGAACTGGTGGAATGCAATAAACTAACTTCCTTTCAACGATGTCAATGAATAATTTTGAAAATGTTGGTCTGCGTTTGAGGTGAAAGTCCGGCCCTCCGTCCGTCCGGCCTGGAGTAGTCGCTCCAGGTTGCTCCGCCGTCGGTACGGGCCTGCTCAGGTTTATCACTAAACGATACCGTGATTGTTGGAGCAACAGTGCAGGATGACCTCTACTCCATTCTATTACGGTTCCGAGTTCACATCATCGTCATGAAAGCCGACATAACTAAAATGTACAGGCAGTTCAGACTGCGAAAGGAGGATGCTGACTACCACCGAATAGTTTGGAGAGACTCCCCCACTCAACCCATTTCAGATTACAGATTGTTGACAGTGACGTACGGCACAGCAGATGCACCAGCTTTGCAACCGAAGCATACAGGAGTTGGGAAAAGATTGCAAATCAACCATCCCACAGCATCACAAGTAATCACAGATGACCTTTACGTGGACGACGTAATGACTGGCACTTCTACAGCAGAAAAAGGAATTGAGTTATACAATGAACTCACCGATGCCATGGCGAGCGCAAAACTTGAGTTACGTAAATGGGCGTCAAACAACACAACCGTGTTAGAAGCAATTCCCGAAGACTTCAGAGAAACCGACCCACTCACCTTTGACAAACAAGACGCCATCAAGGCACTTGGAGTGCAGTGGAACCCAGCTCAAGATACATTTACGTTCAACAAGTTTAAAATGAAGCATTGTGAAATACTAACTAAACGTATTTTACTCTCTGATTTAGCACGAGTCTTCGACCCACTAGGTTTCCTATCAGCAGTGACAATTCGGGCGAAACTAATCATGCAGGAGCTGTGGAAGTTATCAATTGGCTGGGATGATGCAGTACCTCCAGAATTCCAGCAGCAGTGGAACGAGTATTGCAGTGAACTTGAAGACATCCCACTCATTATCATCCCTCGGTGTATCACAACTCCAAACGCAACACGGTATGAGCTACATGGATTTTGCGACGCCTCCGAGAAGGCGTATGGTGGTATTGTTTACATTCAAATTATTAATGAGGATGGATCTGTGCGTGTGAGCTTCATAACTAGTAAAGCCAAGGTAGCACCCATGAAACAATTAACACTTGCTCGATTGGAACTATGTGGTGCGCTTGTGTTATCTAATTTAATTGTTGCAGTCAGACAAGCTCTCAAATTAGAATGTGATGTGTTTACGTGGTGCGACTCAACCATCGTTCTTCGTTGGATAGCTGCTCATCCCCGGCGGTGGCAGACCTTTGTAGCCAACAGAGTGGCTCAAATTCAAGATAACGTTCCGGTGGAGTGCTGGCGTCATGTTCCAGGTCTTCAAAACCCAGCGGATCTTGTATCACGAGGCATAACTGTGAAACAAGCACTCAACAACAATTTCCTGTGGACTGGACCTGAATGGCTAAATGACCAACATTTACCATTATTTACTCCCAACCCACTTCACCAAGAAGCCGACTTAGAAGAGCGGAAGATCAAACTGGTATCAAACCACAGCGAATTTTCATTATCATTAGTGGAACGATTTTCTACCCTCACAAGATTGAAACGAGTAACTGCGTACATGCTACGTTTCATTAATAACATGAAGATTAAATCTCCTCAGCTGAGAAAACAAGGATTTCTCACAACTCTCGAGCTAAACCAAGCTCTCATACTGTGGGTCAAGGAAGTTCAACAGCATTCATTTCCAACAGAAATTCACAATTTACAAAACAAGAAACCTATTCCCCCTTCAAGCAAACTTAATCAACTTCATCCTTACCTGGATGGCAATGGTATCCTTCGTGTTGGAGGACGACTGGAGCATGCTACTCTACCCGAACAGAAAAAGCACCAAATAATATTACCAAAAAGAAGCCACCTCACCACCCTCATAATTCAATCTATTCATCAACAACACCTTCATGGAGGTTTTCAATCTACGTGGTCAGCATTGTTGACAGAATATTGGATTCTCCAAGGGCGTGACATTGTACGTTTTCTGGTTCGAAAATGCGTGACGTGTAGGAAGCACAGAGCAGCAGCAGCGGAACAACTGATGGGCCAACTTCCAGCAGCACGAGTTACTCCAGCTCGCCCATTTATCAATACTGGTGTTGACTACGCAGGACCGTTTTTGTTGAAGAACATGAAAGGGAGAAGCCAACTATCATACAAGTCCTACTTGTGTGTATTTGTATGTATGGTGACAAAGGCAGTTCATCTTGAAGCGGTCAGTGACTTATCAACTGGAGCCTTCATTGCTACCCTCAGACGGTTTGTTTCAAGACGAGGTTTATGCGCTAACATATTTAGCGACTGTGGAACGAACTTTGTAGGAGCAGACAGAGAACTCCAGCAGCTTCTTAAATCTCAACAGCACAATAGTGAGATTACCGACAATCTCTCATCCTCTGGAATTTCTTGGCACTTCAACTCCCCCTCAGCCCCTCATCATGGCGGACTTTGGGAAGCAGCGGTGAAGTCGGCGAAATTTCATCTAAAAAGAGTAATGAATAATTCTATTTTTACTTTCGAACAGTTCCAAACCGTCCTCTGCCAAGTGGAAGCGGTTTTGAACTCTCGGCCCTTGTGCGCCCCATCCAGCGATCCTTGCGACCTCAACCCACTCACTCCTGGACATTTCTCATTGGAGAAAGACTTGTAGCTGTTCCAGATGAGCCCCTCAACGGCGTGAAGGAGAATAGGCTTGGCATTTGGCAGCGACAGCAGCTCCGGGTCCAGCATTTTTGGAGGAGATGGAGCCTTGAGTACCTCAACACGTTACAGCAGCGACAGAAGTGGAGGAAGGAGCAAGCTAATCTGGAAGTCGGTGATATGGTCATCATAAAAGAAGACTCCACATTCACTGGTCAGTGGAAAGTAGGACGAATCCTTGAGACCCACCCTGGCGATGATGGCAAAACTCGCGTTGTTACTATTAAAACTTCAACCACCACCTTGAAGCGACCAATCCAAAAGCTAATACCCTTACTTATTGAAAATTAGATACCCACATCATATTCATTTTGTAGAATTGACGCTTGCCTAATTTTGTTTCATTTCTGTTGGCTATTTTCAGTTTCTGGGCACTGTCTTTCGTATGAACAGCACCACTGGGCGACTTAACAGTCTTAATTGTCTTCATCGGCAGTACAGTGACTCTCTATCTAAAAATGCACCACTGGGCGGCTTACCAGCCTTAATCGTTGTAAAATGCGGTACCAGTGACTGTGTATGAATGTGAAATTTTTCTGTCTTCCTCTGTGCCTGGAACTGGATTTAGCTCAACCTTTCTTTCTGTGGTCATCACCCCTTGTTTGAATATTTAATTGCTCTTTCAGAGCAACGCGGGCAGTGTCGCGAACGTAATGTAGATTTTTAAGCTTTTTGGTCGTGGAGAGTGGTGTGTATATTTTCTTTCAAGACATTTTTGTCAACTTGTTTTTACTTAATATGATGATTTTTTGTACCTTTGCCTAAACATTTCATGTACATAATTCTAATGTTCAAATCCAATCCACATTTTAATGACATGCAGATACACAGCACTATTCTAATCTTAATGTAATGTCCTTATTCTCGATGTTTGAACTCTTGTGAACCATTCCACTCATTGTCTAAAAAATACTTACTTCTAATCCCCAATGTCACAATTTTCCCTGTCTCAATTCTCATTGTATGAATACGTTTTCAGCCTATAAAAGGCGTCTCGAACCTCACAACTTCAGCTCACTTTTCCTTTTACGTGCTGCCATGCACTATGTCTGACTGACTATAGATTCTTCTTTTCCCCCAGTTCTTATTTTGACGAGTAAAGATTTCCTTTTCTTATTTCAAGTATATACCTCGCCTGTAGCTATTATTCACTTGATTGAGTAGACTCAGCATCATTTTACCTGTAACCATCTAACATCATCAGTTTTATGCACCTAACATCCATTGCATTTATTTTCATGCGAGAGTATATATCCTAGTAACTGGAAGATTCCGAATGGGTGAAAGATAAATAGTTCAATTTAGATGTGGGTAATGATATTTAACCAAATGGAATTTGATTTGTATGTATTTTATTGTGAATAATAACGGTGTTTTACTTGTTTGTGACTGTGGATTGCCTGTCTCAAATATACTTTTGAAGATGAATCTAACCTATCTTTCTCAAATCGTATGAATTATGAAAATAAAT
This sequence comes from Orchesella cincta, assembly GCA_001718145.1. NCBI lineage: Eukaryota > Metazoa > Arthropoda > Collembola > Entomobryomorpha > Orchesellidae > Orchesella > Orchesella cincta. The sequence continues at coordinate 43,839 of LJIJ01001261.1, forward strand.
GTAATAACTACGTGCCAGGTTTTCACCTCGTTTTAGTTGGTCTGCTCTAGAAGTATAATTCTAGTACACATATGCGTAAAACTACTTTGAGGTATATACAAGTATATGTATGGTTTTCCGGTTTCGCATTTAAATAGGTATAAAGTAAATATTACGGAATAATTTTGTCCACCAAAGGCATAGTTGTCGTTTTATTTAAGATTATAAACTAAACGTTGAGAAAGGACGTACGATTTGAAATATGGATAATGGTAGGCTATTAGTTAGTTACCCGCGTTGGAGGCTTGTATATAGTAACAAGATGCTTATGAATTTACCACGGATTCGCATTTACCACAATTGAAATTGCAAATATAGCCCAATATTCCGACTAGAAATGCAACCAAAAACATATTAGAAGCTTCAATTTTATAATGGAAGTAATCCTAAAATGCAAAGCCACTAAAATAGCATGCACACTCGTGAGTATTTTTGAAAAGAGCGTGGACCTATGTATTAGCACACCGTGTAAAAGTCCTCCTGCTTTTCTCCACGTAATCTCTCAGATGCTTTCATCTTCGAGCAAAAAAAAGCAAAACTGGTTGCATGATCACAAAGTTGACAGCTCAAAAAGACTGAAGATATCCATGTCATGTCGCCTTGTTCCATTCAATATTGATGACTTGGTAACAAACACAATTCGATACTATTGCTTAAAAATGGGAAGGCAAGCCGTAGCGCTGCATTGTAATATTTAGAATAATAAAATATAATGAAAAATGTAATAAAAGCTAAGCGAGCCATGCAAATCCAGGTTTATCATTGCAAGCATCAGTCAAAGTTTAATTTTGAGTTTAATCATGACATTTCTGTCACCTAATCGCTTTAAGACAATTGTTTGAAACCTGTAGTATGAAAAAGGAACGGAACTTGCTCTAAACTACAGCTTTCATGTCATTAAGTGTCACTAAGTTGCCTGTTTCTAAAGGTCCTCTGTAAATATTAACGTGTTTTCATTGTCTGAAAAAGCTGGATTTTAAGAAAAGTAGAGAACTTACGAGGGAACATATAACCTGGTTGAGCTCCGATTGACTTAAGATTTGGCATGTACGTTTATTTTACCTGTTTTATAACGTATATTAAGTATCAAGTCTACATGGGCACTTTTGTCGATTGAGAAAATAATGAATTTTGTAGTTTGGCATTTATCATATGTAGAATTTAACATGAAGAAGGGCCCCGCCTTAAAATTAAGGATGCACATTGTTTGACAAATATATAAATTTAGCAATATTTTTTATATGAAAACAGGCTTTATTCATCTAACACTCGTTAGCTAGACTTGACTTGGAATCCACACATGCGCGAAGTACTACATATACATTTCAAAGCTATAACGTTTGATGCAAGAAACGTTCATTGCATTACTTACTCAACAAATCTTTTAGTTTGCTCTTGCATACACAAAATGTCACCAACAATATCAGTTTGTTTTAAATTTTCCGTTGGCCTTCATTTTTAAACACAAATATCTTGATTCCCAAAAGTATAATTTATTTGTATGGTACAGTGAAATTTGTATGAAACAATTGAATTACTAATGGGTTTCTGACACCAATAGTACTTTTGCTTTTTTGTGAAACTTTTCTATTTTTCATCCAGTGCCATGTATTTTGACAACTTTCCAGTAGTTCTTACTGTACAGTGTATTTTCCCCATAAAAAATGCAATAGGAAACTACAAAATTCATTATTTTCTCAAATCGACAAAAGTGCCCATGTAGACTTGATACTTAATATACGTTATTAGACAGGTAAAATAAACGTACATGCCAAAATCTTAGGTCATTGGAGCTCAACCAGGTTATTATGTTCCCTCGTTAGTAGCTAATGTTTCACTTGTGACTGTATTGGCTACCTTCCATGTTTTTCCAAAATTCGTTGCTAAAACAGGGACGTGTTTGTTCAAAACTGTGTAAACATACCTTTCTACAGCAGCTGTCAGTCAATTAATTTGGAAAGACGCAAATACTTTACATATGGGTATCACAGTTTTTTTCTAAATAAATTGAACGGACATAATGATTAAAACTAGCAACCAAAAAGAGTCTACAAAAACCAAATAAATGCTTCAGTCTGAATTAACAGAAATTATTACAAAATGAAATTTTTACCGCGACGACTACGAGTTGTTAAACTTTTCATCGACTCTCAATCTCATCATTCCAAATTCATGCTGGGCGGATTATAGCCCACTACGATTCTGTTTTCAACATCAATCTTTACTTTTGACGATGATGATTCTCAAGTATAGTTTGCAAATGATGAAATTACATCTCTTTCCTCACATCTGCTACTTAAACACAAACAGATAAAGTTATGTGTGCATAAGACTTGTGTATTTTCACTTTACAATTCAAAATACAAGTCGTCTAGCGTGAAATTTTGGCTATTTAGTCTTTCCAAAATCTATGTAAGGAGAAGAACACTTCAGCTCGAAAGGTAATCTGAAGCTACGTATGCATTTTCTGATATATATACATGTTCATACATGTTCATGCATTTGTATCTTAAATATCCATTGTTTTTACACAGGTTATTGTAAAGATCAGCAGAGAGAATATTCGCTTTGTTTGAACATCTAGATATAAATATGGTTATAAGTAGCTTGAGCTTGAGTATGATGCATTTGTATGTCTGCATAAAACGAGTGGATGGTTTGCTGAGGTGATCTTGAGAAAGATTATGAATATAAGAATGGGGTGTTGTGAGACTCGTCCACACACATCCTTTACCTTCTACGTTGGGCTTCTTCTTCCTTAGAAAACAATTTACATCTACTCGAGTTCTTGTTTCAAATCAAGGACAACGCCCATATGTTCATACTTGCTTGGACTGTACACATACTTTTTTCTACGTCAGGTAATAACATTTTTAGTATTTTGAAAACTGAATTATTAGAAATATTTGTGTTGAAATATTAAGCATTGAGAAAGTATTATATATTTGCTATTTGTTATTTGTATGCGACTTAATTTACAAAATGTAAACTGATTTGATATTATTTTCATTCTAGGTTTTTGGTGAGTTGCAAAATGGAAAATTATAAAGAAATCACTGCAGAAGTGGAGCGAATCAAATTGCTTCTTCTCAAAAATCCTCCATTACTTGCAGCCCTGCTGGAAACGGTAATTTAAACAATTATTGGAAGCAGTTAAGCAAGCTCTAATTTTTTGAAAATATCAATCTAAACCTTTTCATTATCATTACAGTGTGATAAGTTCAGCAGCCGATATTCAGAATTTTTGAAAATTAGGCTGCCACTCCGGCAATGTCGCATCCTCATCCGGTGTTCAAAGAGTTGAGAATGAATATGTCAGGATTTCTGAGGTGGAAAGGAATTGAACAAACAGTACTGCATCTTTTGGAACAAGGTTGACGAAGCACTGAAAGTTTATGAATATGTGGAGAAAGTTACGGGATATTGGACGTCCGCTTTAGCCCTTGATACTTTTTCGCATAAGCAGTTGACAAAACTGAGTCAGTTTTTTGAATCGGATAAAAGTAATAAATTTTTTTAGACACAATATTTACCAAATTTTTGTAAGTCATTAGTGATTATAATGTTAATAATGGTTTTGTTTTAGTTATGCGCTCTTCAAAGGACTGAATAAGGAGCTTCCCACACTGCTTGCTGATGAGTGGGAACATCTCTTTCTCATTCCACCGTTGAATGTTTGCATCCATCAAATGGATGCACTGAAAACTCGAATGAATTCCGAGCTGGAAACATTTGCTATGGCCGGGGGCAACTGATGACATCAGCTCTGGTTGAAAACAAATTCAGGCGGAATGTATTTTGTCGTAAAAATACATTTTCTGTTACATATTTTTTATGTAATAAATGGCTAAATATTCCTAGTTCATGGAACTGTGACTTGGACCAACTCCATTTATTTATCATCAAGTCAATACTTTAATTAACATGCACCATCCACTCACGCAGTTTCTCCTTGTCGTTCATAACTTTTTTAATACTGGAAACTGATATGTAACCGGAACATTCTGAATTGCCACTACCTGAAAGAATAATTTAAAAATAGTTGTGTTTTTAAAATCCAATTGAAGTAGAATGATTGCGTTTCCGGCTCATGTTATATAAAAAATCTTATCGTTAAAAGATGCAGCTACCACTCGACTTTCTGTTCCCTAAATTTAATCACTTTCCTTTACCCTATTGATGAGAAGACAGTGATTTTACATTAAGAGTTTAGGTTTTCTCAAATGAAATAAAAGTTAAGTAGAATGAGAAGAAATAGCATACATTTTAAATGAGCTACTACACCTTGTTTCAAAATGAACGTAAATAAAATATAAATCAATGATCACAAATCATAGTAGTCCATTCACTATTGTGTTTTCCCATAGAACTAAGACGGTTGTAGTGAAATTATATTAGTCCTCAGTAAAAAAGAGAAAGCAATAACTCGGCTTCCATGCAAATTCTGTGACGATGAAACCACATTAATTTCTAGTTCAACCTACTTAAACGTTTCTCCATTGATGTATCTGCCGTTTGCAAAAGAAAATTAGGTTCTTCCTGAGGATTGATCGTTTTCTCGGCAGATTTCAACAAAGTTTTCTAGACGGGTTTAGGCTGTGCATTTAATGACAGTTTCTTAAGAAAGCCTCATTCAATCATATATCTTCCAATCTAATCCAATCCAATCTGGTTATCTCTTCTGAAGATGCGAGAAATATATGCAATGCTTGGAAGTTTTGGTTGATAATGATTTCTTCGGGGGTTTAAAAGTGAAATTACTACTACACCTATTTGTATTAAATGGACGTAGTAGGAATTTGGCAATAAAAGTTGGTTGCGGATTAATTGGGTTTGCTTTCCGTACTTGGCTATTAAAATATTACGGTTTTTATTTAATTTCCCATAACATCATATTTTAACGTGTTTTGTAAACTATTTTTCTGCAGAGAAACTAAAGAAGGATTAATGCTTCAGTGAGTTGTCTATAATTTGATAGTACGCTATTAGTAATTTGAAAACGTTGTACAATACCAAAATGGAAGTAAACATAAACCTCTTGGCACAGCAAAACTTACTCATTAAGTAGCATATGAAATGTAAATGCAGATGAAATAAAATAATTGGTTTGGTCAGTTTCAGCAATATTATGTGAGTAGACCCACAGTTGATGAACAGAGCAAAGCATGCTGTTTCCTAAAAATGTAATAAAAGTTAACTGAAAGTGTATGTGCATAAAAGAGGTCTACGCCGTTTTTTATGGGTTTGTGGAACGTTTGGTCGACCGATATTCAATCATAAGAGGTAAAGGATGGAGAAAAGGCTCTCGAACATGAGCTACATATCATTAAAGAAACTTCTTTGAAAACACTGGGAATGTTATTAATAGTTAGTTTGTCCAGACCGATTTATCCTGAAACTATTGGGGTTTTTAATTGAAGGGAATCGCAGCCACAAAGTCCATGAATAAATTTTGAATGTCGCTTTCATTGTTAAATAGAAATCGAATCGGGTTACGACTTTGTATTTGTGCAAGGAAACTGATGAAGCAGGAGTGAGAGAATTCAACTTGGATACATTTCAATTTTAAATGCATAACAGCATTGCAAGACAGATTTGTAATCTTATCATGATTTTTTAATTTTATGATATATTTATTGTAAAAAATCGAGTGATTTACAAATTTGAACGGGTTGACACTCAATGGAAAACTTGTGAAATGATAATAATAATTATTAAAATTGCAAATAAGAAGGAAGTCAGAAGTTAACAACAGATACCATCAGAATTGGAAACAGATATTATGTTTTAAATTTCTTTTCAGTATAAACATTCCCATCGATATAAAATTGGTTTTTGGTACCCTTAAAAGCATAAAACGATTATTTAAATATAATAAGTTACTTATTTATATAATTTAAAACAATATAAACTTCTAATTGTACAAACAAATGCACTTATTTTAATAGATCGCATATAGTTAGTGAAATTCGAGTTGTAAATAAACCGTTATTCCTTTGCTAAGTGTTTAGGTTTTGAGAGCAGACAGCCGAATTTACTGTTAGAAAACTCATGTATCGACTTCACCATCATCATCGTCATTTCATAAAAGTAACAAAGATTTTTTGTGCTCCTTGCAGTAATATTCTTGGTGTAACAATATAGTTTTGTGTCCATAATTTTCCCGTCAATATAAACTGGTTCGGATAAACTTAACAAAGGCCAACCCCAGTTCATGGGAACAAGTCATGTATTTTTCCTTACACAACTAAACTTATTAGTAATACCAAACTACAAATTTGTTTTGTTCACTGCCTCAAACTAAAAGTTTCTTATCTCCTAAAAAGAATTTTCCGATTCTCCCTTCCTTTTGAAAAGCTGATGTTGACTTCTTCGCTTGGCAGTGATAAAAATAAATTTAGAAAAGTAGCTTCGATACCTAACCTTCTATTTGACTCATCCTGTTCATGTGACTGAACTCAAGCAGGAGAAAAAAGAGATGGTTACACAAGGAGCATCCGCTCTTTTCTGCCAAAATTGCATTTTTTGTACATTTATTTACGAATTTATCATATTCAGTTAACTTAAAAATGGTTAAACTGCTTAAATATACAATTTCGATAGTATATTTTACCGTAAATTCTCCTTACCAATGTTTCATTGATATTCATGAAATTCAAAATTTCGTTTAAAAAGGTACCGTTACTTCGTTCCCATTATCAATCACCAGAGAATACTGTAGGAACATCATTCTGCTCACGTTTTTGAAGCTAAGTAATATGAACTATTTCTTTTTGGCCTTCTACTCGTAGATATAGCGGCTCTAAAGTCGTGGATTCCGACGGTATAGAAATGAATTCGGCCAGACCACACGATTTCCTACATTGGTGGAGACTCAGTAATGAGCAGTATATTTTATGTATTCGTTGGCTTGAGATTACTCCGAGGACACCTTAACAGTGATTTTTTACCTTAATCTATACAAATACAAATATGCACCCATTTTTCACTTCAGTTCTG